>JAAGNO010026734.1:28655-50807 GCA_033439905.1 Ceryle rudis | reverse complement strand
CCCCCCTGTCTCCCAAAAAAAGGGTCCGCTTTAAACGGAGGTGGAGGGGGAAGAGGAGAGCGATGCCGGAGGCAGCTCCGCAGGAGGAGCCGCCGGCTCTGGAGACGGCTGAGGATGAGGAGGCGCTGAAGTTGAAGGCAGCCACCCGGCAGGAGGGAGCAGAGGAACCCACCGGGAGCTGGCACCGCGGCGGGGACCCTGACCCAGCAGCCGGTCCCGGTGCCCCCGTTTGTGCGGGGAAAGCAGTCTTGAAGAAACAGAGCAAAAGAAATCCCAGGAAACAGCAGCTTGTATATGGCTTATGCACCCCTGGGAGCGGTGAGGTCCCTGTGGGGGGCAGGATCTGCTGCTGGGCAGCTCTGAAGTGCCAGGGTGTTACATGGGGGTGTGCATGTGTGGTGCGTTTGTGAGGTCAGCAGATGTGAAGGTGGAAAGTTTTTACGTTACTCGTGTTGAGACCGTGCCTTGTGCGCTTAGCAAAATTTTCAACTTACATACAAGATTCTGTATCATTCCAGTAACTTTTAAGAAACAGTTGAGGTAGGTGGTGCTGTGTTACTCTGGAGTTGTTGCTTCATATGCCCTGGTTGCTATAATCCAGACGTTAGACCTCCTCACAGGGCAAGAGCTGCCAGAACATTTGCTGCTGAAAGGAAAACCCAAAGTGCCATCAAAAAAATATAAGTGCAGATCCAGAAAGTACACACTGGGGAATGGACCTGGTATTCCTGACTGCTTAGCCACCTTTATTCCCAAACTTGTGTGGCTGCTCTAGAATACAGCTGTGAATTTCTGCGTGTGGCTGGTGAGGGTTTCAGCCCAATGGTGTTGCTCTGCTGTCTCAACAGCCAGTGTTTGGTCTTATAAAGCAGAGGTCCACTTCAGTCCTGGGAAGGCACAGACGTGCTTTCCTGTTTTGTTCCTACTGCTGTGAGCTGTTTGCGTGCCAGGAGAGAGTACAGGGAAGGTGTTTCCCCCGGGGTCACGCTTCTTCAGTTGTGGAGTCTTTGTTAGTCACCCTGCTCACGAGGCTATAAATAATAATAATGGAAAGGGACAGAACAGCAAATCTGCACCACAGATGGGAGTGCCCCTTTCAGGACATGTGGGTTGTTCAGTTATGTCGCTGCAATGTTATATAATTTGTCTCAGATAACCCTTTTAATAAGTGTATTTACTCTGGTTTTGAACCACTTGTTTTGCCTTTTTTTTTCTGCCCTAGAGCCAACTTTGGCATTTCGTTCCTGTGATGGTTTGAAAACTTCCCAGCCTACATTTCCTTCTGGCCAGTTGACACCCTGCTCTTGCACAAATGTCAACACTGGCCCTTCACTTAAATCATTTTTTTTTTCCTTCCCTGATGTTTGCTCTCTTGATGCTGTTTTGGGGCAGCAGTTCCATGATTTCACAGTTCATCCTTGTCAGGTAAAGAGACCTGGTTCTTCTGGTATTATTTTGTGTGATAGGTTCACCAGTCTTCTGATCATCTTAGGGATGAGTGCTACTTTTCTGTTTGGAATTTGCATTGATCAGGATCAGAATTGAATTCAGCATTCCAGATCGGGTCTCACTGTTGCCTTAGATGATGTCAAGGTAAAAATGTCCAACATTCATCCTATGTCTTAATATTAGAAGCTCTCTTTACAGCTGCACTGCAGTTATGCTGTCATTTATTAACACACTCATCATCTTCCCCATAGCCAGATTTGAAGGTTAGACCCCCCCCCCCCAAAGCAAAACCTGTTAATACACAGTGGGTGCATCTCATCTCTATCTGTCCCTCAAACCATTTTTCCTATATCTTTTTGTTGACCTCCGATGATTTCTGAATTTTAATTGGAAAAATTTCATGAGAACACTCTGACTTCTTGTGTCAGGGTCATGAAAAACATTTAAAAGGCGTGCATCCCAGGTTATGCAGAGGGCCATTTTTAATAATAACCCTCGGCTTGATGCCTCTCGTTTTGCACGTTATTGATGCTGTCCTTTGGTCAGTTCTGTACCACCTTGGGACTTTCATATTAACTCTCATCTTTGGCATCATAAGTAACAATTTCTCATGTGGCACCACATGATATTCTTTGTCCAGAAAATAGGCTTTCAAGAAAATGTCAGGTTTTGCTTGATTGATCTATTTTTATGAAACAAGTGCTGCTGGGCTTTTTTTCTAGTCATGTTTTCCTCCGTGTCTTTATTCTTTACTTTTGTGTATTTAAATATTCTAATTGATGGGGTTGTAATTTTTCTGATCTCTTTTTCTGCCTCACATGAGCCTTGCATTTGTTATTTTTCAGCAGGTGGTACTATCCTTGTTTTCATAACGTAGATATTAGTTATATAGGGATTCAGCAAGAAAAACTTACATTATCTTTCAGAACCTGGGCTGAACATGAATCAGTCTCCTTGTGGCTCCTTGGTCCCAGCCTAGTGCCTATTGAGTAACTTCAGTTTCCATCATTTCAGTCTTTAAGTTGTTTTTTGTTTGGGGGTTTTGTTTTGGTTTTTTTTCTCCTGTATTAAGTATCATTAAAACCGAGACAAGTTGTGTTTGGGACAGAGATTTGTTTGTTTTCACATTGTGACTTATACTATGCCCACTTGTTTTCTCCTTGTTAGCTTGAGTTGTGACTGAAGTTGTGTCCAAATTTCTGATTCCTTTTTTCCTTTCTTTTATAATGCTCTGCATATTTCTCGACCCTCTTTGAAACCTGTCCACTTGGTTTAGAAGGTCCAGCCTCTTTGGTTTTCCCTTGCTTTCGGATACAGATGGATATTGGTCTTTTTGACTTCATGAAATTCCAAGATCTTTTCTGATATGAGTCCTCCAGCTCTTTGGTTTATCTCATTGCTAGTTTTCTTCATTTCTGAAAGGCTCCTCTTCTAAACTGGAAGACCTTAATTAAAGACCTTATTGGGTTTATCCTGCCATTAATTGAAATTGAATAATTCATGATTGCTCAGACTGAGATTTCATTGTTACTTGTTTTTTGAGACTGATTTTGATGCCTGCCTCTGCTGCTGGCATTTAGATTGCTCATGTAGCAACAGAATGAAATTCACATTATTCTTCATGTCATTGCTACATGGAGAATTCACAAATGTGACAGTGAACGTAGGTAAAGCTTTAAGCTCTAAGATAAATTAATAGCAGTGTGGATTACTGCCAGGTAAGGAGACTAAAATGGCATCTCTTCACATTGAGAAGATTATTTTTGCAACTCCTAAGTCCAAAATGCTGTTCTATCTGGAAACTTGCACTCAGCAGAAGTTAATACTGTTTGTTGCCCTTCATATGGAACTATTCTTGTTTTGATGGTAATCAACAATTAAATGAATTTTTCAAGACTTGCCCTTTTTATTGCTTAGATGTGCAGCTACAGTTTTAGGGCTACATGTAACAAACAAACGCTGTGGGAGAGTTCTGGATCAGTAGAATTCTGTTCTTTTCCATGAGGAGAATTCAGTGATTTCTGTATGGCTCTTTGTGATGGTACATGTTTTCCATCATTCTGAGAACTGTAGCGAAGTCGTCCAGGGTAAGGAACACTGTCCTAGACAGATGTCTTCAAAGACAGTCATTTTGGTTGGAAGAGACCTTTAAGATAATGAAGTCCAACTCTTAGCCCAGCACTGCCGGATCACCACTAAACCAGGTTCCTAAGTGCCACATTTACATGTCTTTTAAATACCTCCCTGAGCAGCCTGTTCCAGGTCTTGACAACCCTTTCTGTAAAGAAATTTTTCCTAAAATCCAATCTAAACCTCCCCTGGTGCAACTCAAGGCCTCTCTTTTTATCTCAATAAACAGGCAAATACTGGTTCCCTTTTCTAAGGTGAAAGGCACAAACCCCCAGCTTAAAATGGTTGTAAATTCTACAAAAATGTCAAAAAAAAAAAAAAGGAGAATCAAAATCAAACTAGTATGACTTGCATTAGGTACTTTAGGGGATCTTGTCTTTTATGAATGAGATCTGTCTCCTTTGCTCAGTCCCATTCACACTTGCAACTACACGAGTGTCATACAAGCTGTTTAATGCTTGACAGTCCATTTCAATTGGGATATCTATTATTCTGACACTTTTCTTGCAGATTCAACTCATTTACGTGGAGAGGAAACTCCCTTTTTTCCCTCCTCAGATATTTATGAGTAGAAGCATTATTTTTTTCAGCTTATATTGTATCTATAATAATGCATCACACATCGGTTTCTCTTATTTCTTCCTCCCGAGGCTGTTTTTCTGCTGTTTATATAGTTTTCTTTTAAATCCAGTTAGGATTTCTCCAGTAAAATTTTCATTTGGGAGTAGGAGACTGTAACCAAAGCACTTATTTTAATTCCTGTCACTCTCCTCCTTCGTCTTTCTACCTGCCAACTGAAAGTCTGAACACTTTCTCCAGTAACCTCATGTTGGAAGAGACAACCTCATGTTTATTATACTGTGATAAAAAGTGAGCAGTAGAGCTGAAGTGAAAGGTGACAATTCTCTGGATGGGTAATAGAATAAAACCTCGTGGCTTGGAGAAAACAACAAAGAGTTTGGCAGTGAGCTGTGTACGTCCTTGCAGTGAAAACACAAGTAAGAAGGTCTGATGTTCATCAGAGCTTTAAAAACATAACAACCTCTTCTTACTTAAAGATTAAGAATTGTCCAGAGGGAGTTGAGAGTTTAGTGGCAGTATCTGGCAGCCTAAAGAGGAGCCTTCCCTTCTTTGAATGCCCTCCAAGGTGGCCAAATTGATAAAACTTTGTGTGCCGTGTATCTGATAGTAACAGAACAACTGTTACTTCTTTTCATTTAGATATTAGAAGGCAACGTTAAAATAATATTTGCAAATAAACTGTCCCTTTCTGGTGGCTGGACAGAACACGAATTATCGAAGCATGGACATTTACCAGCTTCATTCTCTTGACATCATGTAGACTTCATTCTACGTGACTCTTCATATAAAGCCTGATGTGACCCTTGACGATTAATCCTAATATAGTCAGTGCATTAACTTGGGATCGAAATACCAGGTTTGAGTGTTGGTTGAAGACACTGGAGTATGTTTACCTTCAGGAAGAAGAATTTGGTCTTGATTATTTTAAAATGGTGCCTATTTTTCCTGGTCACTCTGTACAAACAGAATTGCTTTAGAAATTTTTTCACTCTAGTCTGTTAGAATCTGACTCTCAGAAATAAACCAGTTCGGCCTTGACGATTTCATTTTTATCTTGAAAACAGCCATTACTTCTGTAAGTAAAGTGCCATTTGTTTAATGAATGTGTTACTCTTACAGATAACTTGCCCCGGAGTGCTGCTGAAAGACAAAGAGGAACTTTATCTCAGTGTCTCTGTACTTGGGCAGTACAAAAAAACTCGATGTGTCCCTGCAGCATTTCCACTCTTCTTTCAAGAAAAGCTAGTATTTGAAAAGGTAAGAAAGATAATGTCAAGAGCCAATACAAGCCAAATAAACCCCATCCCAAACTGCACAAAAACTCACTACAAAACCCCTGAGCACCATTAATCACACTGGATGAGGATGGCACAGTATTGTAACTCCTGCTTCTCTTCAGCACAGAGGAGATGTGTGCCTACAGTATCCACACAGTGACTCTGAGAATCACACAGGCTGAAGATGATAACGTATGATGAGACTTTTTAGGTGTTTGTTCATTCTCTTGTGAATTGTCTGGTTTTTCAGCTTGGAGGAAGCTGAATGTTATTGTTCTAAAAATTATGGTAAGGTGAAGAACAAAGACTATACGATGCAGGAGTCAACTTAATTTAGTGGAAAGATAGAATAGTAGCTGAAGCCTTTTTGGTGCCATCTTTCTCCCTTTGAGATACTTTTTGCATGGTTTGTCACCAGAATTCCCAGGTTGGTACTCTGGCCTTATAATTTATAGTTGTTTATCACATATTCCGAGTCCCTACTAGCCTCATTATTACTACCACAGGGGTAATGAAACACAGGATCTTACAGATATGATGTGGCTTCTTGACTACCTATGAATAATAACACTTTGCCCTTTCTAGTTCTTTTCTTTTAAGCATCCCCTAGCACTTTGAAAACCAGACTGAGTAAACATCAGTGATGCTCTGGTGATGTGGGTAAGATACAAACAGTGATAATTTTAGCAGCTGCTGAAGGGTAAAAAATACCATAATTCTTTAAAGGCAAACACCACAAACTATTTAAGAGAAATGTACCGAATACTGTTTTCAGTGTAATTTAGGGGAACTCCAAGACAGGATCTATCTGCTTACAAATGAGGTCAACAAAGGAGCTGAGAATAGTATGTCTTCCTACAAATAGCTATTGATTAGGTCTAGATACTTGTGGAGCACCACTGCTCGGTGCTTTTTAGCGTTTGGTACCTTGACCAGCAAAGTGATGCACAGCACTCTGCTGAGACGTCTGTACAGAGTTAGGGGGAAGTCTGTTACCCGCTGAACATCCAGTGCAATGTCCTCCCCATCTATTCACATGGGATTCAGGTGAAAAACCCCTTGAGCAGTACACTGTATGTGAATATTCACTTCCATGAAAATAAAGTTTAAAGCTTTACTAATATATTAAAGAACATATTCTTCATCTATCAGAATTGTAGTAAGTTCAGCAATTTATCTTTCTCTCTTGAGATTTTCTCAGGCAATACTTACCTCTGTGTGTCCAACTCTTCACAATACCTCCTAATCTAAATATGGAGAGGTAACTGAATGGCTAGAAAGCATATGACAAGAACTGCTAGCTTTCAGTATATTTGGTCACGTGCCAAATGGTTATTCGAGTTGCTTTTCTTTTTCCAGTGGTGATAGGACTCTTAGCAACCATCTTGGCAAGGAAGTATATTGTTTATTGATTATTTTTATTTTCTTTTCCTCCTCTTTCCCCAGAGGTCCATGACTGTCCCATTATTACTAATTAATCTATTTTTCAGGCATTTGCCGATATAGTTGATCCTGGAGACCTTGTGGAATTACTGGAACGTAGGTTCTGCTTTCTCTGTATACTATGTTGTATGCATTAATGTCATGCATGTATGGACTCTAAAGACATATTGCAGATCTAAGCTTTGTGTTAATTTCTCTATCAGGAGCCTGTTCTCTGAAAAGCTAGTGGGTAACTCAGGTAGTATATATCCTGTAGTAAGTAAGTAGGACCCCAGCACTAGTGGCTTTTCAGAATAGATTTGTTGCCAGTGCAGGCAGAGGGTTTTGGTTTTGGGGTTTTTTTCTGTCTTTGGTTACTAGTAACTTAACCAAAATCTTGTTTTCTAACAAAATGCCTCTAGAAATGTGTGCTACATACTTTAGAACAGAAGAGTAAAGGGTCATAATGAAAAATCCAGCTGGTTATCGAAATAGGTGATGGAGTCCTTTATCTGGTCATTTATTTGATTAATTTTCAAATAATGTATGCACAGACCTTCAATTTTTGTAAAATTATTCTTTTAATTTGTAAAGAAATTTATGTCATGCCACATGTGGAACATAATGAATTGTAGTGAGACAGCAGTCACTCTGAACTCAGACTCCAGGAATGTGCTCCTTCATACTGGGAATTACCTGAAAAAGCGTCGAAGCTTGCATCATCTCCTTTAAAAAGACAGACTTGGTAGCAGAGAGAACTTAACAACTTCTAAGTCAAATTTAGAGTTGTCATTTGAGCGCTGCTAATGCCATTGTGTTCATCTGTGGTATTTATGCAAGCTGTTCTTAATTTTCTCTTATTGTTGGTGTAGTGGAAATAGTGCAGCTATGTACAGTGCTGTGAAGCTTAAATCAGCGAGACATTTTTTTCGTGGTTTTTGACTATGAGAACTACTTTCATTTCATTTTTTAACTCATGAAAAACTTTCTTCCTTTCTAGTTGACACAGCAGTACTCGAACTAATACAGCTCATTCCTCCAGGTATTGTATCAGTCTCTTCATAAATTATGCAGTTTAATAGGTGAATTTCCATGAGGACATTGCCCATTACAGCACAATCACTTCTTTCCAACACACAAACAACGTAAAAAGCTCTTCAACAAATAGTCCTCTGAATATAAAATGTTAATAGATCAAGAGGATCTTATTCTTGAAAGAGAATAATAATTGAATATTGAAATGTACCATCCTCAGGCTTAGGAAAGTGATAATATTTTAAAATGGAAAATAAACTGAAATCATCCAGTGCACACTTATTAACTGCATCACAATTCACTTGCAGAGTGGCTGGCTGTGAAATTTCAGAGTGCATAATCATGTTCTCAGAATGACACTTTTTTTCCTTCCATTTTAATGGTGACCATTGGGAAAACTCTTATCCTCACTATAAGTATTACAGGTCTCTTGGGATACGTGAAGATAATAAATAGCAATTTGTCATACTTCTGTTATTGGTTTGTGTGATTATAAAAATCTATTTTAATGAAATTCAAGTGTTCCCATGAATAATGTAAATCTGTATTTTATTGGAAATAAAGTCAAGTTTTAAAGAGGACTCGTTTGGAAACTGGTATGAAAGCACTCTCTGTTACTTGTCCTTAGTATTTTCAAGGAAACGATTGCTACTCTTGGGTGACTTACGAAGAAATATACTGAATTTGGAGTTTTGTTATGGGAGGGTAAAAGACCTTGCATGAGGAATTTCATTTCAGGGGTCAGAGATGGGTGTGATATGGCCTAACATAAGCTGGCAAACATGACTCCAACAGCAAAATTTAATTTCTTTTATAATATACATGCAAGGCTTTTCCCTTCGATCTTGTTTTAAAAGAAGTAGCAAACCAGGTTAGTGAAAAAAATCTGGAGATAATGATTTGCTGGCAGTTCTTTCTTAGGACTACGCCTACTATTACTGCGACTATTGCCATTCTGTAATATGGAATGATACAGTTTTTCATAAGGGATGGGCTGCCTTTAATAAAAGTACTGTTTTCTTCTGTGGTATGGAAGGGAAAGAAAAAGAACTACTGAAGAATCGCCTAGAGAAAACTTTTCTTATGTGTCTTCTAGAACAGTTAACACAGTCACCTTTAATTTTTTTATGGTAACAGTGAAACGTACTTTCAGCATAGATTCTGCACATTTCTGCTGCTGATTTAACTTCATGAGCTTATTTCCTAGTGTGATACAAGCTTTAGAGCCATACTGTTAATTTGTAAAGACAAAAATTTATCTTAGTTTCAATATGGTCTTGTGTGCAGTGTCTGTACTATATGGCTTTGTCTATTTTCCAATTAAAGTATATATTTTCTTTTTAGCAGGAAAAATTCTAGCTACATATGAAGAAAATACAAGAGATTTCCTGTTCCCTGACCCTAAGCTTACCCGTGGGCACCACGGTTTAGATCGTGAGATTTTAATGAAGAGATCCTCTTCTTTTACAGTGAGTGAATATCTGTATTTATGATACAGTGTGTTTCACTGAAGAAACCCCTTGAACTACTTCAAATGAAAAGCGATTACTTCTGACAGATTTTTGCCATTTCAGGTGTTGAATGTACAAATCCACAGTTGAACTTTGCTGAAGGTATAATCTTTTTTCAAAAAGCTTCAAGAAATTATTTAATGTGGAAAAAGTTAGTTTCCACTTGGTTTGCAGTGTGGCACCATGACATGTCTTCTCTTCAGTTTAATCTCTGGTGCAGTTGGTAGTTGAAGGAAAGCAAAAGAAGAGGGAGATGTCATATCCACTTCACAACTCTCAACAGATAGTAATGCTCCCCCTCAGTCTCTCTTTGTAGCATTTTGTTTCAGCCCATTTTGGTATTGGTCAGGACAAGGACAGTCAGTACAAATTTATAGTGCTGTCATCTGACCTCTGGGCATCCCCGAGGTGCAAGATCACCACTAAAATAATAAGTAATTGAAATGTAGCTCAGTGCTGCATGATTGTTTTTCAGGTCTAAAGCCTATTTCTTAAGGTTTGTTGAGGCCATTCGCACTCATTTACAGTTTCAAAAAAGCTATGGTAAATGACAGCTAATTGGCAGAATGAGTGCAATGAAGTGATGTAAATTTTCTGAAGATAAGGGCTCAAGTACACAGTAAATGAAAATTAATTCATCGCATACTACCCTTTCAATAGAGTTTGACTGGTGAGTCTTAGATGGCAGTGGAATAACTCAGTAAGGCACTTTGAAGATGATGGTGATGATGTGGGAGATGTGTTTAGGGGTTGGGTTTGTCTTATTTCGGTTAATTTTTTGGCAGGACATTTGTTTTGGGAAGATAGGGACTCGGTTGTGATGGGATTAAAAAGACAGGAGGGAAATGCTGATTAAAGGTCAGTGGTATCTTTTAGCTGGTATAATCTTTCCCCTGCATGGGCAACCTGGAAGTTACCCTGTCACTTGCAATTAGAAGTGCTAATTTGGTTTCTAATGCTGTGTTACAATTGAATGAATTAAAGCTGTGATTTTTGCGATACAAAATGTATGGTTCTGCGGCACCTTAAACTGTCCCTGCAAAAATAGCCATTTTTTTTTGCCTATAGCATCTCTTTGATACGGCTTATCCTGTGCATGTTAGTGGTGGCTCAAGAGAGGGGATGGGACTTTATTGCTTTCATATTACTTATAGAATGGGCACTCTTCTGGTGTTAAGAAAGAACAGATAGGTGAGTAGTAGTAATAAATGAGGTGATGTCAGCAAAATTGTTCCAGATTTTTTGTAAATATATAACAATATATAAACAATATATGTAACATATATAACAATATGTAAATATATAACAATATATAACAACCTATCTTTGTAGAAGTAAAGCCACTAGAGAAGGTTTTTTGGTTGGACTGAGTTCTTTAATATAAAAATTAGCCACATAAGAAAATGTGATCAGAATAATTTGGATGTGTAGCTGAATGATGACAATCTGGTAGCTTTAAAAAAGTTGACTGATGTAAGACAGAAATGTACTTCCATGTCCCCGACAGCTGTGTAAATGAAATCCATCTCTGCCTGGGAAGAAGGACTGCAGAAGCAGCTGTTGCTCCATTCCATCTCCATCACAGAAAGAACAGTTTAAGAAAGGATTTTGGCATACTGACCCCATTTTCAGAAATAATGAAGCAGCCGTGTTTGAGGGAATCGGAGGGGGGCTCACAAAAAGAACTTGTGGTTCCCCTCCTGGTTTGCCAAAGGCGGTAGCTGTGAGGGGGTTTTTACCTCCAGTGGAAATGCAGTCTCAGATGCCTCCATCTTCTAGTGTTCCCTAAGCTTTACTGGCAAGTATCTCCTGCTAACTCAGTCTGCACCAAGCACTGAATGTGAATGCTAAGCAAAAAGGAAAGTGTTAAATAGGGCCGTGAGAACCCTCACATTATTTCTCTGCTAGTCAAGCTGTGTTCTTCCCACATGAAAAGTTATTTATAGCTAGCTGAGATGTTGAATATTTTTGACTGACAGCTGTGCTTCAGTGGCACTTTGATTCCCAATAAATTTGTCTTGTATTAAAAAAATAAAGGTAGTAACAGCAAGGTTACGGTTGTGGAGTTCAGATAGGCAGTGACAAGCGGTGTCTGATTAACACTGCTAATCTGCCAGTTGGAAGGAATCCCAAGTTTAGAGGATCAGAACTCCTCCAGAAATCTGGCACTTGGCTGATAATGTCTCTGGCTAAACGTCTCACGAGGCTTACAACACAATACGCATATAAGACGTGCCTCGAGTTATCTCTTCTGGTCCAGTGTTGCCCAGCTTTTGCTGGCTCTTCTGTATTTCTCTACCACCCCTGCCTTTCAGGATATGTTTTAGCTCTGACTGGTGGTGACTTGTTACAGCTGTTCTTATCTCCATTCCCCACCCTCCTGCAGTATTTGACATGTTACTTCAAACAGATCCTTTTAGTTATGTTCTCTTTCAATAGGACACCCATACAAGACCTTCTGTTATATTCATATATAACTTTTTAAGCTACAGACTTGTACTCATGCATCTTGCAGCCAAAACCATCTATTGGACTTGTTTTCTAACTTGTGGTCTTCTAAATATGAACAAACTTTTCAATTTTTCTGTGATCATATTAATATTATGTCCGTATCCCTTCTGTTTAATGACTGGTACAGAAGGACTGATGAGCCTGCTCAGGGCTGCAGACACCACTAAGCTGGAAGAATAGATCCCAAAACCTTTTTGGCTGCATTTCCATTTACAGATATGTTTGGGGCTCTACAGCAGTCTTTATGTAATCCTATGGTGAATATCCTTCAGCAATCCCTAGTTTAGGATCTGCAGAAAACGGAAGAACTCCTCTGATTGCTTTTGGCCTAGAAGTTACTTCTGACATATTCATGCCTTTGTGTGAGTGCCATCCCCTATTCTCGCTTCATAAACCATTTCTCTGAAGAAAGCACAGTTTTATGTGGCTTTTTTTTAATCTATTTTTTTTAGTATTTAACAATTTTGTAATCATTCCCAGTCTCTGTAAGAGCAATAGGCGCTCTATTGTTGCTTTTTATAGACTTACTAATTCTGATGTGTCCTTTATAAAATTGTTGATAGCACTTGACAATTCATTAGTAATAAAAATGAGTTGATTAAAGATGGTCAGCTTTAAAATCTCTTTTATATGCCATAGCTTGACTTGATTGAATCCTGGACTCTGTTAATTGCTATGACTGAGTTTTCTTGGCATTTTTGTCATTTAATTTCCATAATCTGACCTGGGGCCAGATCGTATTCCCTTATGGGAAATCAGTGTGTGTTTGGGCAGGTGGTAGAAAATAGTTTGGTTCAGCAGTAGACTTCACTCATGAAGTTCCTGCTAATTCTTAACAATGTGGGGCAGAGTCACACACAGACCAGCTCCTTTTTGTTCTCGGTGATTTTGTGTGTTCATGTGCACACGGATGCCTCGGGGCAGCAAATGCTGTCCCTGTTGATAGAAGAGAGGGTAGAAAGGTCTAAAGACACTTGATTCTCTCTTTGCTTCTGCAGAGCTCCATAAGACACGGATAGATGACTCCCACTTGTTTATGGTATATATGGCCTTTAGATCTTTTATATCTTTTTTGATGTTGCTGTTTTGGGAAATAACACTTGTGTGTCATAATTTCTGGCAGTAAATTTTGTATACATTGGCCAGTTCTAACTAAATTATAATAGGAAATAGAACTCTAAGAGGTATTATTTTTCTAGCCATGGCTGCAGTAAAAGAAGATGAGTTGACCAGAAACTGTTAGCCATGTAAAGATGGAGAGACCTGCTGGCCATTAGGGCATGCGTGCCCGTTGACCAGGAGGCCCAGCTGGACCCCGCTGATGGCCAGACTGGGGGAGCTGCATCTTGCCAGCCACATGTGTAAGAGGGAATTGAGAGGAAGTGGAACATGGGAGAAAATCCACAGAAATCAGACTTTGCTCTAATGGTTACAGAATAAAGGGTATTCTTAATCATACTGTTACAAAGGAATGGTTATTTGTAGTGTAATTGACTCGTTTTCAAAATGTTTTTACAACAAAGATTGCACAATTGAGATTACTTATAAATAAGTTTCCAAAGTTGGTGTCGATGAAACTTCTAGAGCGTGGCAGGAATTTTTATTGATGTTATATAGCATGGCATGAAAAATCTTTAAAAGTGCTTTTGACAAAGAAGTGTATTGAAATAAAAGTCAGACCTTAATCGTTGTACGAAAGCAATATAATCATCTGTAATTGAATTGTCAGAAATGCAAATGTTAGCATCTTGACATTTACCATTGCTGTTCTGTCTTTTCTAATTATCTTTATTAACAGCTGAAATTAACAAAGGAAATGGCTGAAAATTAGGAATGGTTTGTTACATTAGGTGACATTTACTTCTTTGATAGCCTTTATCTTGAGTTGAAGCTTGATGTTCAATTACTGTCTCTCTTCTAGGGAATTGCACCAAAATTGAGATTTTCTACAAGCTCCCTTATTACAGAAAGTCTGTTAAGCTCAGGAAGGAGTCACATACAGGTTAGCATAATTTAATTGTTTGCAATTTAATTTCTAGATTTAATATCGATAGCCTGGGTTCCAATTTTTGCATGTGCTTCTCACTTCAAACTTTTCTCATTCTTTTGTTGTGGTTAAAACAGTTATCAGGGGTGCGTGACAACTTGATTAAATTTTTAATAAGTATGAGTAAAGAGTGGGTTTGGTGCATGACAGTAAATGCTGAGTTCCTTGAATTTGAAGCAATTATCAGCTGCTATGTTCTGTGATCAGCTGAAGTGTCAGTCCCTGGTGTATGTGTAGGTGGGAAGATGCCTTCTCACCATTTCGTACTGCCACTTAAGGACAGGGAAAGCCAGGTGAAGTCAGTGAAAGTACATTATCAAAATCAACCCAATTAATTTAATTGTTTTCCATAACAATTCCAGTAACGGTAATGGAAATGAAGATTTTTCTTGAAAAGGCTGTCACCAATATTAAATAAATAGCAGTAAATGCTGCTTCTGCAACCAGCAAAGTTAAAGGTGAAGTAGCTGAGGAGACTTGGGGGGAAAAAAAATACATCACTAATGTCTTTGTTCACTTGGTAGCACACTTCTCTGGTCTCAGGGATTGGAATTTCAGTTGGATTTCCTGGCACAAGCTGTCACATAAAGTTACTCTTTCATCCTCCTTTTTTTTGCTATATTATTGAAAAATGGTGTGGCATCCTTAAAATGGAATGGTTGTCAGGAAGGCTTGCGTGCAAAGAGGGGTAGGTGACTCTGACCTGTTTGGCATTGCTAACTGGTGCACTGAGAAGTTTCTTCCAAATTTAGCAAAAGAAATGTATTGAGATGCTTAGGTAAAGAATAAAAAATAATCAGTGAAAACTGTCGTTGTCAGAAAACTAACTTCCCTGAAGGTGACTTCAATAAGGGTAGTTTGATTTAAAATAGAAAATGTCCTTAGAAGTATTTAATATGTAAGGGTAAGAATTTTAAAAGATTAAAAAAAGTTTAAACAGAAAAAATGCCTGAAATCAGTGTATGGCCAATCCATGTCAAGTTTGTGTTAAATGAACTCGTGACAAAAGTCAGTTTAATTTTCTAGTCTCTGTACACTAACTGTGTAATCAGGTAACTATCAGACACTTAACATCTGACATATAGTAATGTGTGTTTTAACCTCCTTCTGGTTTCAGAGTAAATGGTAAACACATTGTTGCTTTTTAAGTTGCTGTTTGATTATAGTTTTGTGAGGGGCAAGTTCTGCTGACGTGCCACATGCTTCTGTAAAATTAAGAGTTCCCTGTTTGCATTCTTTTCCATGATTTTCTGCCTCCTGTCAAACCCGATGATTTCTCTTTTTTTCCACTTTAGGGGGATTCAAACTGGGTACATCACTCAACCCCGAATGGAAAACTGCAAACAAGGTTACCAAAGAAAAATACTCTCTCACCTGAGAAGAGTGGGCATGGCTTAGCAAGAAAGAACTACGAGCTGCCCACAATAGCTTCCAAATCACGTTCTCCATCCCCATACACAAAAAGACGGATGTGTGAGCTATCAGAAGAAGCCAGGCAACGACTGGCCCATTTAAACCTCGGTCCTTATGAATTCAGAAGAGAAACCGATAAACCTCCATTTGTAGTTAGACGGGTTTGTATTCTCTCCAAAGTGCTTCCAGCTTAAGCTCAGATCAAATATTGTTCTTTCACTAAATACTGCTCAAAAAATTCATTCAGCTCTTAGTTTAGATGAATAATTTTTCTCTCCTTAACAGTCTGTCATGGAGTGATTTAAATGTAAAATTAACTAAAATAAAATTTCTTTTATCCGCGTTAGTAACAGACAAAGATCAAATTCTTTCATGAATATCTTGGTTAAATTCTCCGAGGCCCCATTTCTTTTCTTCCAGCGCACTAGACAGGATAATAGGTGTATAAATTCAGCTTGGAAGCAATTGATATTGGTATTAAAAATTCCTGAATAAGACTTTAAAGAAATAGTGTCTAGTCACATTATGAACACTTACACTTCCTCTCTTTCAACTTTTTTCATGTTGCCATCCTGTGATCTTTGAAACACTTCCTTTGCTCAGCTACATCTCTAACACTTTGGCTTAGAGTTCATAACCAACCCGACTTTAGCAGCCACAGAAGGACTTTTTGCATGGAAAATTGTTCTGAAATTAGGTACTCATTAAAAGAAACTGTGTTTAAGTGCTTTAATATGAAGGGGCCAGATTACCCAGGCTCTTGGAGGATCATATTCACCTTTTTTTTTTTCCCTCTTAATTTTTCTTACGATTGCAACAATCCTTTGTTTTTAGAGACCCACTCTGAATGTGTAGGGGCAGAAATGGGATTGTTCTGATTCTCTGCTATGACATTGTGATTTGTCTACAGTTCTGGATACCTGCCACAGCCATTGAGATAATATACTGTTGAATTATTTTGCGTTTCACTTTATTTTTTTTTCTAGTTTATGTACAAATTAATTAATAATATCTTGTCCGATTTTTGAATTCTTTTCCGTGTTTTATTCTACACATAGGTACCTTTCAGAAATTCAGATTGGCCTCAATAAGCCATTAATCATTCATCAACCAACTGTTTATTTCTCAGATAATTTTCTTTTAACTCCTTTTAAGCAATTCTTCTGGTCTTTTGATCTATAGGTGAAGTTCACAGTTTAATTATAGCATCTTTAAGCACTGATCGTTGATTTTGATTGCTTGGCTATATTTGTACAAAAAAGGAAGAAGCTTGTATCTTAATTTGCCATATCCTGACTGTCATGGCCTTTCTAGATTAAGAGTGCTCCTTTTAGGGCATCTTTACTGCTGAGGATTCTTTTGGCCTGGAGATTTTGTGTTGCATGAAGATTTAAATTAGATTATGTTAAAAGTAACTATTTTAATAAGGAAGAGATTCAGATCTCGGTGAGATCTGAACTGTTTGGAATAAATATGAGATACGAAGAATTGTTTAAAAAGACTTCACACATTATAGATGAAGGGGAAACTATCTGTGTTTGTGTTTTTTTTTTCTTTTAGCTTTGAACAATATGATACTCAGAGTTTTCTAGTCCTTTCTACCACTGTTTTTATTTATGCACAGTAATGCTAATAACAAATATAATATGAGCAAAGTTGTGAAAACAGTTTTAAATAGCATTTAAATAAGAATAAAATATTTCAGAAAGGACTAGATGTGATCTTATGAAGGAAAACAGGGAAAAAAAATAGGACTTGATACATCTGATACTGAGCATTTTAATACTATCTTTGCTTCAGGTTGAACAACCAAGTTCTGGCATTAAACTTCATACCTGCTGTCCCGCGCAAGAAAGCACAGCAGAAGCCTGGACCAAGGTAGACCATGGTCAGTATTTTCTACTATTTATCTCACTAATGCTTTTGTTTTCTGCAGTAGCTTAGTGAGGTTTTTGTTGTGGTATTTCATTTATTTTTTTTTTAAAAAAAGTCAATCTATAATGGAGAAAAACTTATTCTTTCCTCCTAGGAATAGAAGAATACCAAATAATCTACTACTGCAAAAGGTGCTTTTGAATAGTTCTTTACATCATGAAACTTGGAACGTAGTTTCACATGACATGAAAGTAGGAGTAGAAAATACCAAAGCCCAGGCGAGCGCTCTGTTTCACTCCACTTGTTTTGATGAGTTGGATAGTAGAGCAAATCTGCACCATAGTCTGCGGGTGTGTCAGTCAGTCTTGGAGTATGGATCATTTTGAAGTTCAAGAGCTCTGCTGCTACAAAAATAAACAATGTTTATTTCAGCAGTAGTTGTGAGTAGGGGATCAGTGAATTACTGTTATTAATGAGCATCCAGGATATGCTCCAGTATCTGCTTCAGCATTTGCTGGGATTAGTAAGTGAGGGTTTAATGAAAGGTGTGGGACCAGAAACTTAAGGAAGTACCCTAAAACTTGGTTTTATTGCATGTGTCTGGTGATGTGAGGATTTTAATGAGTCTCATCAGTATTTGTTTGTTACGTGTGCTCTGCCTCATTTTTATTGCACTTCCTCGCTAATTATAAATGGTTATATAGCAAATCATTCTGAACTTGTTATTTTACACTTGTTCTTTGTAGTAGCACTGGGTGCAAGCTTTTAAAAGTTTCACATTCCCTTTGTGATCATACTTACCAGTCTGTAGTAGCTGGATAATGTAACAGACCTTTTATCATCTGATACCACCGCATACTTTCAGAATGAGTTGGTGGTTTCTGGTCAGTGGTTAGGAGACCAATATCTACCTCAGTGTTAACATCCAGAAGATTCACTGGTCACCTGCCTGTGTCTTGAGGCAGGGATGAGGTGTGTATTGACACTGGTGAAACATCCTGTCCTGGTACGGACCTATGGTCTTCCCCACGTATGTTTCCATGAGCTACATACTCCTGTTTGTGGGTCAGTGGTGAGGGACAGAATGAAGAGGTGATAGGAGAAGGGAGAGATGGTCATAGAGTAGCTTGTTCAGAGAAGATTATTAAGGTAGTGCAATGAGCATGAGAATTTTGGGGAATAGTAGAGCTAGATTTTATATTGATTTAGGCAATAAATAGCTTAACAAAATGTGCTGCTTCTGTCTGTGCAGATGATGATGTGTAAACGGAGTCATTATTATAAACATTGTATTCCATTAAATGTGAAGTCTTTATATTCGGCTGAAGAAAGATTTCCTGACATACTCTGAGGAGACTGTTTAGAATTTCACAATGTATAATAATAAATTGCTTAAGTGCTGTTTAGGAGGAGAGGTGAGCTGTTTTGTTAAAGATTTCATAAAATTTAGGACATTTGGATTTTCTTTTGAATTTCTTCTGGGATGCACCTTTTTTCTTTCTCCAGATCCTTCTCTTCTCGGCAGCTACAGACCCAAGAAAGCCAAAGTGAGTACACATTGTTTTTTGGGAAGCTCTGGGTGAGAAGGATTGTCTTGCATAGGTATTTTTGGAATTTTAATATAGTATCCAAAGCAAGAAAAGGGACATTTTGAATCTGATCTAACCCAGTTTAGGTCTGCTGACAGATTATTTACAAACAGAAATGTGAAACTTAACACTGTTTAAGATATTCATGCCTGTAGCTACAGAACTTGCTTCTCCTTGGCATTGAGGCTTGTGACAAGGCAGTAGAAGAGCCTTTAAAGGCAGTTTGCATTTGCCTCCCCAGTCGTTCTGAGAGCACACTTCATTCTGGAATTGTATGGAAAGGCAGCACTGGTACAACTGGCAGTCCACTCTTCTCTTACTTCACATCCTTCCTTTTTCAGATTTTAGCTGCTTTGTGTATTAAATGGATCTGAAGATTTATGTCAGGTCTCCTTTGCTAGTTCGTGGGGTTTTTTTTGTTCTTTCCATCCGCATTTAGTTGGTTTTCCCCCTGTTCCTGAAGTACTGTGGAAATTGTGGGTTTAGGCATTTAATTATATATGCCCTCTTAGATTTCCTAATGGGTGAGAAAAGTGATGATAGCAGGGAGGAGGAAAGAAGGGGAACTATAAGGATAAACGTTGATATACGTTAAGTGCTCTTTTGTCAGATTCTAAATTTTTATTACCAGGGATTGCAGTTTTTTGTACCCTGTAAGGTTAATATATTGTGCCACTTCTGGGTTGTTCTACGGCTCTAAATGAGAAACTGGAAAGAAAATAGAGAATTTCTACAAAATGAACTAAATATGTCTTTTTTTTTTTTTTTTTAATGATGGCTATTTTGAGGTTGTGTCATCACCCTCATCCCTCTGTCCCCTGCCCCCCACTCCCAGTGAGAAAAAACATTTAGGAGCAGTCATTGGAGAATGCAGAGAGCTACAGGTTAACTCATCATGTTCTTGATGCCACTGATCAGGTCTGAAGAGGATGTTATTTTTCTTGCCAGAAATAGGATATAGCTTTATTTAAGAAGAGCTGTTTCCCAAAGCTGAGGGGAAAAAAAACCTGCAGTGAAAGAGCTAATGAATAACCTGATTATTGTTGGTCGAGTTTTGTTGTGGGGTTTGGTGGTTTTTTTTCTCCTTGGCTTTGGGAAACAGCTCTTCTAAAAGTCCCCATGCCAGGTAAAAGGGAGACATTTTAGTGGTACATTCCAGGGTAAGAGGAACGATAAAAGGACTAACTAGTATAGTGAAGAGTGAGTAGAAGATGAGTAGACAGGCCTGAGTTTTCCTTTAAGTAACAGCAAATCATGAAGGGAAAAAAAGTCTAAGAATGAAGGGTCCCAGACTGAGAAGGAGTCTAACATTTGTGTTGCTCAGACTCTCAGGCATCATTTGGAATGTCTGAGATTCCTGGGAAGGCCAAGCCTTTAAACTGTAATCAGAAAAGGAGATTAAAGGGCTGTTACAGTAGACTTTGCCATAAGATGGTGTGTGAGATACCAACAGAGTCCTCTGACACTTAAACCAGGGCTCTTCCTATGAAATTAGGGTCCTTGTTCTTTCCCCAGCAGGCAGATATTCATGCGTGTATGCACAACCATCAACTTTTGAGTTTGAAAAGTAATAATAATAAAACTGTACATCTTGATACCTATAATAAATGTTAGCAAAGTTCGGTGGCTTTTTTTTTACAGGCAAAATCTACTCGTGGAAAAGACTTTGACATTTCTGATGTTTGCAATGAGGATGCCATCTCAGATCCATGCAAAAGGCAGTTCCGTTCTGCTGGTTCATTAGAGCATTCAGCACTTCCAGCATTTCAGAAGCGTTCTCTAAGCTCTGTGCTAAATCGATCTTCTCTAAGAGAAAGGTAATGACTTGGTTTTGTTTGTGAAATTCTGGAATTATTAACACGAGCAGATGATAACAGTATTTGCATGACTATGGGTTGCAGGTTTGGAGGTGCGCAGGCTGAAGAGACTGAAAAATCTTTCCCCAGCCACAGTGGTGTTGTCTGACTTGTCCTTCTGTGCTGGGTTTGCCATCACCTCTCCACTTAATGAATGCAACCCTCATAATGGCCATGAAAAGGATCTTTGACATCCCTGTTGCTAACCTCCTCTGAAACAGTGAAGCCCCAGATTTCCAGCTGCCAATAGCCACTGAAAGCAGAGAATACTTAAATGAATAAATAGTCACTACTTCAGAGGCAGTTAGAATGTAAATATAGATACATGTCAAGCAGGCTTTACAGCAGGCACTTGGAAACCTTTTTCCTTGTGACTTCTGACTGGTGTTTGTAAGCACGTGCTTGTAGCTGCACTGTAGTCTGATGTGTGACTGGGGTGTGAGACATGCTTGGGCTAGCTTTAATCTAGGCAGTGTATTCTTTTCCAATCTTTCTGCTTTATTGACATCCTAAGATTTTCTTTTGTTTCAGTTGAAATGCGGGCCTCTTGCAGCAATTGGGAGTACGTTAACTGCTGTATTTAAATCTGGTTTCTTTGTAGTCTCTGTAGACTGGTTGGGGTGGACACAGTTTCTAATATCCCTTAGTTCAGTGGATTTCAATCTCCAAGTTAGTATGTTGGGCAAGCTTCACAGCTTCAGTGTCTTATGAAGGTGGGATGTCAGAAATGTCAGAAAGCAACAGAGTTTTGCATGCTGAAGTCCCCCAGTCCTTTAAAGAGAGTATTCCCTACCTCATGCTGAGTAGAACGTGTACTTGGTGCACAATGCTTCTACCATACATTCAGTTTAGTAAGTGACTAGATGGCTTTCGGGGCGGGGGGGGGGGGAAATCCTATATACAAGCCAGGCCTGAATAAGCAAATGCATAAAATAATTGGGAGAAGCCGAGGATCAAACCCACGTCATGTCCTAAATGGTGAAGTGTTTACCGAGGCCCTACTTGGGGTTGTACTTTGGTAGCTAGTTCACACTCGTGCCAGGCTGTTTCATCCTTGTCACCACTGGTACCTCACTTAGTGCTCACAGGGTACATTTTATAGCCTACACACAACCTAATGGCTTTTTTCAAAACAGAAAAAAATGTCTTGGTTTTCTTCTTTAAAAAGAAAAATGACAGATGGCAGGTGGGGATTTGAATTTTTAATGCCCATAAAGATCAAGTTGGTGTTTTAATGTCTTCCTCTGCTTGAAAACTTGCTTGTTTGTTGTTCTGTGTAATAGCACTTTTTGAGAACTGTTATACAGAGATTAGGATGTATCTGGGGTTTGGAGGAGGTTTCGTTATCATCTTGTCTACCTCCCCACTCTCTTCTGACAATGTCCAGGGAAGAGATTTTGCAATGGTGACTTTTTTCTCCTTTTTTAGCTGGGTTTTTTTGGGGGTTGTTTTTTT
>JAAGNO010026734.1:0-28555 GCA_033439905.1 Ceryle rudis | reverse complement strand
TGCGGGGTAGGGTTTGTGGTGTGGTGGTTTTTTTGTTTTTTGTTGGGTGGGTTTTTGTGGGGGTTGGTTTGTTTGTGGGGGGGGGGGTGGGGGGTGGGATATTTACATTTTAAAACATTTAAAGCTGACAGGGTCCTTTATATTGATAGCAGGAAAGTCTTGCATGTTTTGAGTTGCTTTTACATGCACAGTAATTTATTTAGTCATCTGCCAGGTAATCTTGAACTTGTCTGAACGTTGTTGGTTTTTCTCTTTCTGAGCCCTTCTCCAGACAAGATTTGTGATCTTGTAAAATCATGTTTTTTCTTCTTATTAGAACTGGCCTCAGCTCTTTAGAGATGTAACACGTCTTTATGTTAAAGATGTAAGCACTTATTTCTGTCATCAAAAAGTTCAAAATGAGGAGGTAAAGGGCATAGTCTAAAAAACTTGTTCTCTATTTCATGCTCCTGAGATAACAATGGTTTTAGCTGACTGTATACCAAAAGTTATACTTGGAATGACAAACATGGATCAGAGGTCAGTATTTGGAAATGCAAACGCTGCTGTTCAGATCGTAGCAATACAGAAAAAATCAGTACTGAAAAAATATCAGTGTTAGTGTACTTGCAAGAATATGGAATCTTATGTATTTGGTGTTTATTTCCTCAGTTTTAGTTTGAATTACAAAGAAAAACACCTTAGCATATATCCAGGGTACTTTTTTAAATGCTAGTCAACCTGCCGTAAATAGGAAACTTGACTCCCCTCCTCGACCTTTAGTTCCCTTTTTTCACTTTCTTCCCTTTATTAAAAAAAAAAATAGTGTGGAGTGAATGTCTGCTTTCTTGGGAGTACTTTCTGCTGAGTACTTGTTAAACCACTGCAATACTTTCCAGTGATACAGCAACTGGGGTCTTGCATAAGGTCCTCTGAGCCCTTTCTAGCAGTTCCCAGTCCCTTTCTGTGAGCCTGCTGCAGAGACCACAAATCAATCCTCTTCCCTTTTCCACTGGCTTTGAGCCAGAAGCAGAACCGTAAATATTTTTACTGTTGAACAAGGCAGGAAAGTTTTGAATATTTATTTATCATGCTTTATTTTTACAGTTTTTATTATTTAGGTCACCTAAGGAAAACATTTGCTGGTCTTGCAGACTGACACTCAGCAGAGTGATGTGGCCGTACAACTTCACTTCCCATTTTGATTCTAGGTCCTGTGCAGACCAATGGTACGTGCACACTCTTTAGTTCTTGCCCGTGATGTGTGGCCAGCAGTGTGTCAATGCAGCTGACTAGCCCTGACTGTCTGGTGGTTTGTGCATAGGTAAATAACCTTTTGTGCATTGATAAGTATCCTTGTATGCTTTGTGAAAGAGCAGTAGCACTGTATTCTCTCAATGCTGCTGCAGCAGAGCAAAATTCAAGTCCAGTCCTTGCTTTCATGGTGTGTATACACCCTCATGTGCTCCTAGCAGATGGTGTTTTTCTCAGGGATTTACAAGCTAAGCCTTCCTTGCAGCACTGAAACCTGCAGCAAAGTACCTTTTGTAAAGAAGAGGAGAAATAGTGAGATGGTTTCTGTAACATAATGACAGAAGTCCTCTGAATGGAGCTATGTGCTGGCACAAGAGAAATCCTTTTCTCAAGAGACTACAACAATCATAGGAGTATTTGACCATTTCTGTTATGTTGAGAGGCAAAGCTACTTCCCATGCATTTGGGATCAAAGGATTCTTTTTCCTGCTCTGGAAGTGGCAGGCTTTTGCTTTTGCTTCCAGCGTGAAGTGCATCTCAATGATATTTTTATATATATATATTCTTCTGGTTATACTGCTGATATGTGATCTTACCTACTCTAAAATTTAAAAATATCCTAAGTTCTATTTGAAGTAAGACAGAGGTCAGCTCTCTGGATCAGATGCCTTTCTGTAATACTCCATTGGTTTACTACCATCTTTTTATATTGTCTTTTTCCAAGTACTAGGGAAATACCAGTCCCAAGTTAGATATTACTAGTGATCGATATAATGATAGATAGTGCTAGTTAGATACTAATGAAATATTAGAACCTACCTGAAGTCCTTGAAAATTCCGGTTATCAGAAACTGTGGCTTCAGTGATCTTGGAACTGTGTCACCCCAGATCTTGGGTACTAGTTTAGTTGCATAGCCAAATCCAGACACAGGTAGTTCATCTAATCTTTTAGATTGGCATGCATCCTAAGACAGGGTTTATTTGCTTCTGTGAGAGCATATGTTTCAGTTCTGAGAAATTTCTGCTACAGAGTAGAACACTGAAAAATTTAACAGACTTTGTAGGAAAAAGGTCTCTCCAGGGAGAGGCTGCAACTAGATTTCTTGTCTATTTCTAGCCATTTAAAAGTAATTATTTCTGATTTTTTTTAATTTAGTTTGGTAGTAATGTTGTTCTTGACTCTTTGGAGTCCATCAGTTTCACCTCTTGGCAAAGTTTACTTACTTGCATTTTTGGGGTTGATTAACTTCTGGAATCAGCACTTGAAGATCAGTTATTTCTTACTATATTCTGCAACACTGATCAGTACCTAAGCCTTTTTTTCAGATTTTTGACCAACATCTATACTGTTTGTCATCTTCATTGGCTGATTTTGCAGCAGCGGTAAGTGCGTTTGGAATGGATTTCTGTCAAAGCTGTTTTGTGTATAAATTAATAAATTCAGAGAAGATAGAAGGTAATGGAAAAACTTCCCAAGAGAATAAGGAAGTGCAGCCCATCTGTGACATACTAATGATTTAGTACCAGAATTTCAACCTTCAAGGGCATGTAGGAATAGGGCCAGGGGCAATGGTTTTAAACCAGAGAAGGGTGGATTTAGACTGGACATTAGGGAAAGTGCTTTCCTCCAATGGTGGTGGAAAACTGGGACAGGTTACCCGGAGAGGTGGTGGAGGCCCCATTGCTGGAGACATTCAAGGTCAGGTTTGATGAGGCTCTGAGTAACCTGATCTAGTTGAGGATGTCTGCTCACTGCAGTAGGTTTGGACTGGATGACCTTTGGAGGACCCTTCCAACCTGGGGCATTTTATGATTCTGTGATTTTTGGGTCAACCGCTCAACTGGCATATTGGCCTTCCTTGAAATCTCAGAAGCTGCCTGACACTTAAGTTTCACTTTTTTGGTGAGACTTCTGTATCTTGCCACAGTTTTAAGGACTAGTTATGAAACTTCGTTGAGAACAGAAAGAACTTACTAATTTAGGAACTCAGCACTGAATGTATCTCCAGTACTTCAAGTCCTAACTGTAAACAGGACCTTCAGAAGTAAAAGAAATTATAGAGAGAAAATGAGACATTTTGACTACTCTTCAATGAGAAATTAAAGAGGGAAAGCAAATGGGTACACAGCTGAGCTGTCAGCTTCTCCTTCCAAATATTTGGGCTTCTGTGCTTTGTCTGCGTGTAATTGTTTCTGCTTCGTAGTGGTGTCCTGGCATTGTGAAAGCAGCCTACTTCCTCCACTTTAAATGTTGGGAGAATGTAAGGATTTTTCTGTTGGTATATTTTCATTACAATTCAGGAACTGGTATGTATCATACCGTTCTATGATTCTATGTACCAATACAGTCCCTAAAACACTTCTGCGGTGCATCTACACTCAGTTTCATAGCCATCAGTCATGTTAAGAAAAAGCAAAACAAAATTGCATCCTTTGGTAAGTAGACCAGCAAGTGGTCTAAGTAGACCTCTTAAGTGTAGCCCAGCCTTTCTATTGTGCCTCCATACAGACCAGTATACAACAGTAACAAAGTTCATCATACTAAATTACCACTTCATCTCCTCTTAAATTGGAATAAAGCAACTTCTCCACTTACTGTGAATGCTGCATAAATGCCTACTTGGTTATAAAATCTGTGAGGGCTTTTTTTTTCTATTTCATAGTCTAATATATTTGTTTTTCTTGAGAATCCCTCTTGTACCATGTATAAGCTCTTGCAGATTGTGGGTTTTTTTCAGGTTATACATAGCTTTAAGGGTTCTTTCTCCCTTTCCCCCCCCAGTTATAGAAGCATTCTCTCCAATTGTGAATCTGGTACTACAGTACTTCATTGATTTCTGTCCTCTGATAGTTTGTCCTTGTGTGTGGTTTTGCTCAGCACGAAGTCTGTGTCTTTGAAGCTGATGAATTCTTCATGGAGGCCACGTGCACCGAGTTGTTCACCAGGCTAGGAGGTGTGATGGTGGGGGAAGGGGTCGCGATAGGCATTGCAAATATTCTGCAGTAAGCTTTTGCATTAATTCTACTGATACGAAATGTATTAGTATCTCCTGCTGACATGTGATATTAACATTTTTGCTATGTGCAAGTGGATGATTGGATTGTCTGACATTTGAAAATTCCTATTTATTACAGCTCTCAAGTTCACACGCTGCTGTTTGACTAGAGTGCATGGCTGGATGTACTCGGCTTGTATTTCTAATGGAGTATTTCATCCTAATGGATAAAATTATACATGAAATTAATTTTAATTTTTAGCACAAGATCTAGACTGTCTGCTTGACTTCTTTTCTTTTTTCTTTTTTTTTCGTCAAGGTAGATGTTGTCTGTATGACCTTAAAAAAAAATCCTTATCTCATAAAAGAAAATAAATGCCTTTAGTCACATTACAAGGGAAAATGATTCTGTTTCCTTGATCGGACTCAACACAACATCTTTGAAATTAATCTTGAGAAGTTCTCTGATTGATCTGGCTTTTTCTAGGTCACTGAGCTATATTTCCAAAGTGTTTATACAATCTATTGGAATCAATAAACAATTTAAACTGATGTAACTGCAGAATGTTTGCAAGTCCCAGGGAAAATTGAAAGTATGACAAAGAATACAGCTGTAGAAGTTTATTTCGTTTATCGGGACAAACAGTCATTGAAATGAAATGACTTTTCTTTCAACTTCTCAATATGATAGTGACACCTTAATCACATAAATAAGTAGCTAGTCATTTTAAAAACACGTTATGGGTGATTTTGGGCAAATGGAATCCCTTTATTTATTCTCTAAGAAGCTGTGCTATAAAGCCTGTTTTATAAAATATTTCCAATAGGAGAGTTAGAATATCATAAAAAGGTTTCACTTTAGATTATGGTTGTTGCATTTCAGGCATGATGTTATTTTAGTTTGAGTTTTGGCTGGTGTAAATATTAACATTCTGACTTTAAATGCGGATTACTTTCCATAGTTGTTACTAAAATTAGAGAATGACAATACTAGCAAAGCTAATTAAAAAGAAGCTGATACTGGTTTTAATCACACTTAAGGTTTTGATATTTATTTCCTTTTTTGTAAATTAAGTTTGGGGTATGTGTGAGTGGCTAATGTTTCTTATACCACAGCGCACACTAGTGGATTGATCAATAAAATCACCTTAGGAAATTTAATAGTTCTTGAATTAAGTACGTAAATCTTCTGCTTCTTCTTGCAGATATAGCTACGTATTTTCTAAATTAATACAATAACAAGGCTGGTTTTCTTCTTTCCAACAGTAAATAGATTTATCTCCAAGGATATTTGTAAATTTAAGGTTAATAACAAAGATCTGAAATCTTATATAGGAATTTCATAACATTTACTTCTCAAAGGCAATCTATTCCAATGGCTCTTCTCAATGCCAGCAACCTGGATGTTGGGTGAGCAGCAGCTGCTGTATAAATAAGAGAAAATGCCATGACTTCATGAGTCTATCTTTTATTTGTCAGATGGGAAATGGGTCACTCTTACCGCAGCTAGGATGCAGATTTTTAAACATGCATTCTTTAACATTAGTAAATGTTTGTAAATGCTAATGGGAAGTCATAAGATGATAGTACCAGTCCAGGCCCTTTATCTCTCTTTTAAAAACAAAAGGTTTTTTCAATACACCGCTAGAGATGGAGCAGCTGCATTGTAGTGCAGTACAGCGAGCTGCGTTTGCCTCCCGTTAGGGAAATGAACGTTCCTACCCGGGGATCTTATGAATGTTTACAGATATCTGCAGGGTGGGGGTCAAGGAGAAGGGGCCAGGCTCTTGTCAGTGGTGCCCTGGGATAGGATGAGGGGCAATGGGCACAAACTGGAACCCAGGGAGTTCCACCCCAACAGGAGGAGAAACTTCTTCCCTGGGAGAGTGGCAGAGCCTGGCCCAGACTTCCCAGAGAGGTTGTGGAGTCTCCTGCTCTGGAGACTTTCCAGCCCCCCTGGCTCTGTTCCTGTGTGGGCTGCCCTGGGTGGCCCTGCTCTGGCAAGGAGGTTGGACTTGATGATCTCCAGAGGTCCCTTCCAACCCCTACCATTCTCTGATTCTATGATACCAGCTTAAGGTGGCTTAGACTTCTATATCTTTCAAGGCAATGCTTTTATTCCCTAACAAAAATCACAAAGCATTTTGCTTTCTTATAGAAAAAGTTATGCGAGATCTTTTAGCGTAACTGATTGTTAGATTTCAGTACGTAAAAGAATTGAACAGTATGGATTTGCCATACATGCTGTTGGGTTTGAAATTAATTGTCAATGTTCAGGACGCTAATGCAAATGTTGTAGCCAGCTTTGTGAAAATTCTGGTCTGTAATGATCCAAACGTAAACAATGTTAAATGTCATCAGAAATATGGAAAATACATCCCCCTATAGATTGTATGATTCATCCATCCCATATCATCTCATTTCTTGGCACCCTTTCTTGAGGAAAATAGAAGCGTTCAGAAATAGATTGTTTAAGGGAACTCATAAATAGGCTGAAAAGATCAGGGCTGTTTAGAACAGAGAGTTATTTCAGAAAAGTAAGCACTAAGGGAGCCGAAATAAGTTGATTAAATATGAGAAAATATAATAAAATTACTCAAAGGCAGAGAACCATCCACTTTCTACTTACATTTCTGTGTCTCTTTGGTAGTAGACGGAATGATCCAAAAGATTGCACAGACCTCCTTGCCTGTAGCTTTCAAAGCAGCCTGGCACTTCCTATTTTCAGGATCTTGCTTCCATGAATTTTAACATTACCAAGTTACTTGTTTTGGACTGAAGCTTTCTATGTGTGCTTGGTTTGTCCTTTTTGGAAGGAACTGTACAGTTCTTTGGCTGTATTGACATTTGTGGAAGTTTGATGAAGGTAAACTAAGGCAGGCAGGATCAGATTGGGGATTTCAGAGTGATGCACTGGATAATGCAGGGAATGTGATAAATTGGAGAGAAGAGGCAGAAGGGCTTGCAGCCTCAATCCCACAGACCCATTCAGAGCCCACTGCAGAATTTTGGGCTCAGAGTCATGATGTTTCTCCACTGCATCAAATTTGTGAAGCCATCTGTCAAAGCATGTCACTGTTTCTTGTGTTCCTAAGCCGCGCAGGGCAGAGGCAGCCCAGTACTGCTGGTGGCTGTCCCATCAACTCCCATCGCAGCAGTATGGCTTGCCAGCTCGCAGCTTGCCTGGTGACCCCTATTCGTGTTAGCATGATAGCACAGCATCAGTTTTTATTTTCTTGGGGCAAAGTCAGATTCTCAGAGCTTAGGAGACACTGAAATGAACATGCACAGTCTTGATTTGGTGCCCTGTGTCTATCCACTGTGATGAGATTGTGTAAGTAAACATTTCATAACTTTTCCCTAATAATTCTTTCCTTGTGCTGACCTCTCTTTTTATTTTTATTTTCTTAAAATAACACATTTTTGGGCGTACTAACATGTGGTCAGTGTGTAAATGATCCTAGTCTTAAAATCTTAGTTGCCTCCCTTAACAATCTGACAATAATTATTGATATAAAATTTCTGCCAGCTTCTGAACTTGCTGAGAAGGATGAGGGTTTATTTTTTTAGTGAAGTGGAAAAAAAATGTCCTGCAAAACATAAAAGGGTAAGATCCAAAAGTAGCTGTCATTTTTAAGTCACTCATGTCAAGCAAGCTACCCAGGTTTTAATGTAAAAAAGCTACTTAAAATGGAGTTTCACCTTGCGAAATAAAGGTTGCCAATTTTTAGGGGGTTTTTTAACTCCATGTGCTTTCCAATTTGCCTGCTCTGGGGGTTATCTTCCTGTTGATTTAGTCCAGTGAAAAGAATTTCATGTGTGTAATACTTCCTTTAAAAAGAGGAAAATAAAACCTGATTACTAGGAATAGATATAACTGTAGAGCTATTCTACTCTGTAGGAACCAGACAAATGCTATGCAAAGACTTCTCAAGCTACAAAATCATCAACATTTTCTGTGTTTCACATCTTCTGTTGCTATAGTGGATGTATACCATTAAAGCACTGCTCTCAAATGTTTCTTTACTTGTACCCCAGAGGAGAAAAAGAATCAAATCTAAACATTGTATATGTATGTTCCAAATAGAAGGAAGTAATGCATGCTTCATAATTAAAAATAAGAATAAAAATAAAATAATCTGAATCAAAAGCATGTTTGAGCTTTTCAACAAGAAAATATTTCTTCTGATTTTCACCTCTTTGTCTTGCAGATTTAGCTCTGGTTGGCCTTCACCAGCAAATGGAGATGAGATCCATAAAAGAGTAAAAAATATTTTAAGGACACACAGTGCCAGACAGCGCCTAATATTTGTAAGTTGGACTGCAAACTAAATCCTTTCTTTTCTCCAAGATGTCTGAGGAAGAGAACTGTGCCTACAGTCTTGGATTTATTATAATATTGTCCTTTGAGGCAGCCTTGATTGCAGAAATACGGAGTCAGTATATACACTGAACTGTTTCACACTGGTTTCGGTTCCTTGTGTGTAGCCTTTACAGACAGCTGGTGTGCGTAACCTTCTCACCGGTTACTGAGGAGAATTAAAGTGTGGGGTTTTGTATCTGGTTCTCCGCTTCCAGTCTAACCAAAAAACGTTACGGATCTGTGGAACATCAAGGCTTAACATGTTGTGCAGCTGCTCGTGTCCAGCTGTTTGTAGAGCTAATATTATTCTTCAGATGTGTGGGTTTTTTTTTTTTCCCCTTAATTATCTGACGTTCAATGAACAGAGCCCTTTATCTAATGCAATTAGGGATCAGAATATTTTCTCCTTGACTCTGATGGAATTTTGAAGTGTGGTTTTTTGGACATATAAAAACTTCTGCTGTTGTGATTTTGAGAAACCCAGTTATGACACAGGATCTCCCAGGCCAAAGCATTGTACAGACTGCATAAAAAGATTGTTTATCTGCAAAGGACTTAGGGTCTTAAGTGTGACATGAGGTAAAAGAAAGGTCAGATAAAAGGATGTAAGGATGAGAGGTAGGTGTGGTAAAGATTAAGAGCTCTGATGAAATGATTATTTTTGTCTGACAATCCAGCACACGGATGTTATTGGTCGGTTAGAAGACACGAGTCTCTCAAAGTGGAGAAAGACATCTTTCTTTGCTTCAGCTTCCTCTTTGAAAAAGGAGTGTTGACAGAAGTCTGCTTTTGAACGTTGCTGCAATTTTACTGTCTCCAAATGTGGATGTTTCCCCTCTGACATAGCTTACTGTATCAGTGGGAAGCGGAATAAAACGTGTGAGAGCCCCAGCCTCCCCACCTCCCACTTCAACACAGACACGGCAGGTGCAACGCTGGGATGCTGGCACCCGAGCTCTGCTGCCTGGGATGTGGTGACTCCACTGGCTGCACCAAGCCCATGGCAGAGGGCTGGGGCAGAAGTGAAGACTTTGTCTTAGTCCCCTGCTGTGAGATGTACAGAAGAACATCTGATTTTAGCTCTGAAGTCTTGATTTATTTATTTAATTTATTTATTTCCCCAAATTTAGCCATCCTGGGCATCTCCTTGGGATGCCTGCATGCTCTCTTAATCTGATGATTTTCTTATTTCTAGCAATCTTCATTTTTAGCTTAGTTGTTGCGCTGTTCGTTTTAAACTCTGAGTAACCTTTTCTCCTGCATGCTGAGACTGATCTAGCTCGTGCTGTACCTCCCTGAGTTTGTAGATGAACGTTATGATCTTGTGAGCTGCTGACTCTCAAGTAGAAGATGCCCATCACATTTTTCTGTGTTTTAGCCACTCCAAAATGGATACAAATCATGTCAAATGCTTCTCTGATGTTTCAGTGAATTTAAGATAGCAAATTGGATTTCATGATGGTCCAGCACCTCATGTAATGAAAGTTTGCACAGCCTGAACCATCTCCAGTGGTCCCTGACTACTTCCCTTGAACAGTAGACCATGACTTTATGATAAAAGATTTACTAGTTTGTTAGGAGAGTGGGATGGCTGGTTACACAGTCCCTCCATACAGTCATAAAGACTATTAAATTTAATAATCGATAAAGGAGAATTCAATAATTTTCTTCCTATGTAATTATTTTACTTCTATAATTTCAAACATTGTACTCTGGAATGACTTACACATATGCTGGGATTCACTTGTTACTGCAGTATTGCACAAATGCACACAACTTTGCAAGCACAGGGTTAGATTGTTGCAGCATGGTACTTTCTGTCGGCTTTCTGTTAGCACACCTTGTTGCTTCCAGTATCGCACCCTTGCTGAATACTCACAGGGATTGGTAATCAGAGAGGATGCTTCTCTGTTTTCTCTCCTGTTGGAAATTGTTACATTTCTGCCCTAAAAAAAATGCAGGTATCAGGGTATTGGGTAAGATCTTTGAGTCTTTTAATTACCAGTCTGGTCAGAACAGTGCTGGAGAAGGAGCATTTTTCTCACACCATTTTCTTCCACTGAGCAAAAGGAATGGGAGGATGTTACAGAGAAGTCTCCCGGCATTTGATAATTGTGTGCAGCTAACTGTGAGAGCTGTGCTAACAGCAGCTGACCTGCTTAAAAAAAATCATCAGGTCTACTTGCAGTGAGTTGTGTAAAATACACCACGATTGGTTGTGCTTCCCCAGGTGGCCCAAGATCTAGGCTGTGTGGTGACAGACTGGATGGATGAGGTAAATGGAGCATCTTGAAAGTGAGGGAATGGTAAAGCAACTGCACTGGCAGCAAGGCAAGTAGATTTTGGTTGCAGTCTGGATCCTCTTCCCAACTTCGAAAGGTTAAGAAGTATCTCATATTCTGTTTCATTCCAGAGAGATTAATGCTAAATAACCATTCCCAGAAGCACCCAGCTGTGTTTTCCAAAGTTTCATTTCCATAGCTCTGTAGAAATAGTGTGACTGGAGCTCTGCTGCAGATTCCTCAGGGTGTCCGCTGTAGTTTTCTGCTGTGACATTCTGATACTATCGTAATGTTTCCATCTTTTTTTTTTTTTTCTTTCCAGAACATAATTTGCCTCTGGCAAATGCTGCAGAGTTTTATTTACCACTGTACCCCATTTCCTCTTCAGTGCTTCATAGTCTGTGACTGCTGAAGGAAGAGTTTTCCTGTTTACAAACACACTTATTACCTTGTATTTCACCACAATAAATTTTGTTAGGTTTTTTTCCCCATCCATACACCTGCCATAAGATGCAGCTTGCTCTGCATCTTATTGCCATCTACCACTGTATTTATTGTCTCTTCTCCTAGTATTGTGTTACCAGCAAGTCTGGTTATTTTTACTGCACAGTCATTTTTTTTTCCAGTTATTTCTTATATGGCATGGAAGATTATTTTGTTTACTAATCTTTACAGCAGTTGGCTTCCAATGAAAGTATCGCTTAGTATGACCTCTTAAGTAGTGTCTTTGCCCCTCAGTGAATGTGGTTGTGTGTGGTGGAATTTCTACTACCCAGTCTCAGGTGAGCAACTGGCTCCCTTCACATGATGTGTTTTGTTTCTTTCTTACCCAAGAGGGAAAATTTGGGTTAATTAATGTCTAGATAGCATTTGGAAGGTAAGGCTGCTTTCTAGCAACTCTAAGAATACCACTGAATGGTCATTAAGTGTGTCATCGAACTTTCTTAAAGCTGGATAAGAATATTCACAGCCCTGTAGGAATCCAACTACTCAGATGTGTAGAATGCTTCTGCCTGGTAAAATGCATTAAATGGATAACAATAGCCCATTAGAAAAGCTAATAAGTAATAAATTTTAGGTTCTCTTTCCCCTTTTCTGCAAGAAACAAAATTAAGGCATTGAGCAGTAGGTTCCATAGCATTTTACCAATGTGTTGTCTGCATAGTTCTCTAAATCTACACTGGCTAGAAATTATTTCCAGATTATTACCTGAAAATTGTTAGCTGAATTGTACTGAGTTTAATTAAAAGTGTTCATAAATGGCATTTGGCTCATTACACTTTGTCCCTTTCTCCCCCAAGAAATGTAAGCATTTTAATAGTCTTCTACTAAGTGGAAAGAAAGTATTTTTGAAATGAGATCATTGTAATCAGAAACCAAGTTAATGAGAATTTGATTTCTGTTTTTCTAGGATGAGAGTAACTCATCAAAAGGAGACTTGACTAAGACAAGAGAATCTTCGCATAAAGCGCCCATATCCGTGAGTGAACTGCAGGGCAGGTACGAACTTTTCTCTGACCAAGACAGAACAGTCATACTCATGATATTACCCTTTAAATTTAGCTAAAAATGTATCTTCTGATGTTGAACCATGTAATATATTGCACTGGGAAAAGGCTTCTGTAGGAGTTAGTCCTACCAAGCTTTTTCCCCTAAAAGCAAGACACGGTTAACTGTAATTATGTCAGGCTGTTTGGCACCGTGTCAGTATAGACCCTAAAACACTGAGTTCGGAACTGGACTTTGTCATAAAAATGGTCCTTGGGTAGTAGCTTTTGAATTTTATCATCCAGACAGCAAATACCACTTTAAAAACAACCAAATTGTTATTTTTTTTTTCTTGAAACTATGGGAATACAAAAATAAATTGAAGTTTATTTAGGAATACAGTTTGGGGCTGTTTAGTTTTGTTTTGTTTTGTTTTGTTTTTTTTCTCCGAAACACATATTTGGAAAAGAAAAGCACCTTCAAAAAACACAGCATCTATATATCCTATGGTTTAGTGATTCAGCATGCCGTATTTCAGAAGACACCATGAAAACCCAAGATTTTGAAAACCTGCTTTATGTAGGTCGATTATTCTGTGTACTCTTCACATATATGACTAAGGTTTATTTGAATATTCTACTTGAAAGAAACTAATTGAATTTATTTTGACAACTTCTGTAGCAGAAGTTCTCGACATTGATGTTCTTTATGTATGCACACAGTATTTTGTACAACGTTTTGGGTACTTGTTGGAGGAAAGATACCGAGCAATGTAAAACAGTTTTTTAGCTTGTATGGCTTTTCTAGTTTTCTTTCTACTGAGACATAAGTCCTAGAACTGTAGTGCTAAATCTGGGAGGTCTCAAAAGTAGGAAAAAAGGGGGTTATTTTGATTAAATGAGATGCAGTATTTTTTAACAAAGGCTTCCCGGATCACCACTGTATACCACTGAGAGGAGTGCAATTCAGCATGGGTATCTTAGTAAACTTGTACTTGCAATTAGTAAGCTCTAAAAAGTTCATTTCTGATTTTCTGATTCAAATGAACTCTGTGCAAGGGCTCTGCTTAGTCAGACTTTCACATGGATGTGAAGGTGCTCCTGAAGTTGCTCGCTCGTGTGTTCTGTGTGTATCCTTTGTCCTGACAGCTGCTCCAATTAAATTGTGTAGGGTGTGTTTGTGAGAGAGAAAGTGCGAATTTTTCTTCTGAGGCAGCTTTGGGACTTTGAGATTGATGCTGAAACTGCAGACCATGAAAAAAGGAAAAACAAACCTTAATACTACAGAATTGTGAAGTGCTGGGATATGAGATGCAGCACTCAAGTTGGGAGAGGATGGCTCCTTGGGTTTAGGGGCCAGCAGCACTGGTCCCGTTCACTGAAGGGCAAGATATAAAAGGACTTGAGGACAGTGTGATTGCTGAGTGTTTGCCACACTGCTCATAAACAGGATACAAGGACAGAGACAGAGTTCATAGAAGGACATGCTACTGTCGACCAAATTTTGGCAGTAAAGTAGACAGCTGATTGAAAACCACTGGGAGTAAGGAAAAGGTCTGTGTTTTGTGAAATATTTAGTATATGATTCACTCAGAAAAGAACTTCTGGGACTCTTAAAGGAGATGTATGAGGGAACAAAAGCATATGACAGGTATTTCAGAGCAGGGAGTTGCGTGCAGAAATCCTGCTGTTAATATGATTTGTGAGTGTAATTCCCAGATTGCTTAGCTCAGGTTGTCAGCTGGTTTCCAGTTGAGACAGAAGAGGGACTCTTCCCTAGCTTGGCTGTATACTTGTCCACACCAGTCCTAAGAGTCTCATAGGCAAGGACTGGCTAATGGAAATACATACACGCACACACACCCCCCCTCCAAAAAAAAGAAGGGAAAATGAAGCTTATGTATTTTTTAAGTCTTTCTGAGTACCAGGAGAAGGAACTTGTGAAAGTTACTATTGCTTTTTGAGTCTTTACTGCTGTTGAAGTGGTTGGATTTTGTGTCTCTGTGTAGATGAAGCTTTTAGTAGAAGCAAAGACAAGCACAAGGCTGACTGCAGGAAATGGATTCCAAGGAAAAGAGTGTCAGAGCTTTTTTTTTTCCTATAGTTACAAGTGCTGCTCCTAGTGTCATGCTTATTTGTTGGCCTGAGAATTCTCTATCAGAAGCAAGGTAGCACAAAATGCAGGAAGGAGGAGGTAAAACTTCAGTGGTCGATGGGTCCCCAGGATCTTGACTTGTCTACATATAACTCAGGCCTGTATAACTTTTCTAGGGATGTTGCCGTTTGGTATGTTGGTTTCTTTGAGTCCAAACTGTGAAACACAGTTCACACTCTACAGGGTGATAAGCAGGTTTAAATTTGCTTCATGCTGTTGACTGACTTTAAATGTTGGAGCTTTTTTTGAAAAAGCGTGAAAGTGGCTTTCCACCCTTCTTCATTTTGGAGCCACAGAGAGAGATGATCTTCCTGTAGTTTTATATGGTATAGGTTCACATCACCCTAATATTTGAATGTAAGAAATCTAAAAGTGAAATCTATTCCTTCTTTTGTTTTCCATGGGACAGTGGAAGCTTGGAAATGTGAATTTAGAACCCTGATCCTACCTCTTCCTCTTCTTCCCTCACCTTTTTCCTTTCTTAAAGAGAAAGCCTTGTGTTTTGGTGCAGCTAGCTAAAAGTATATTTGTGAGTGCTTTGACATAAGGTTTCTTTCAATTTTGTCAGAGTTTTTTTACTATATTAACTTCAGAACGAAGTTTTAAGTACTGGTTTGACCACAGTAGATTAATAAATTATATGTATCTAAGAGAATGTAAAGCTTCCCTGTGAAATGTAATCCATTTCCTAAGTGAAGCTGGTCACTGTAAGCTTCACATTTCCAGTTTCATTTCCCAGGCTAAGAACATTCATGAAAGGATGAAGATAACTCCCTTGTAATTTTTAAGTGTCTTAAGTGCCTAAATCTCTGAGCAGATGTGAGAAATGTCACCTCGGTAGTCATTTTTTGCTTAGGATTTTTGAGCTATTGGTTTCATGCTGTATTACAGGAAAATGTCAATTTCATTATATGACACAAGCCTTTGTTTTGAAAGTTTCAAGAGAAGGCAAATAGTCATGAAGTTTAGATACACATATCTCAGATTTGTCAGTGTTTTGCAATGATTTTCAGAGAATAAATTTCACTTGAAAGATCTAGGAAATAATTTCTCAAAGCAACTGAAATATGAGACTGTATTTGTGTCTAGTATTAAACCAGGGACACAGAAGATGGGGTGGGGAAGGAACGCTCGCTTGCCACTATATCATAATGTATTTGGTAGAATACTTAATCCAAGATGCTTCCGATAGAGCACTTTACAGCAGCAACCACAGTAATTTAATATGCCTCTGATAGATTGTCTTCATATTGAAATAGCTGCTTGTGGTTACATTTTAACCTTCAAAGGACACAAAATTCCTACCGTGTTGTTCTTGCTTAGGCTTAGTGCCTAGTCACACCGCCGATCAAAACACCGCAAAATTACCACATGCTCTCTGAAAATTAATTCCCTTTCTATTTGGGAGGTATTATCAAGTGCACCTCGGGTAAGTGGGGCAGAATTTGTGCGAGTGAATAACATGATGCTCCCATTTCTTAGAAGTAGCTGCAGTGCAGTTTTTGTTTCAATTTGTGAAAGGTAATCTGTGTTCAGCAGCTCTGCATTTGACTTTCTGCTGGTTTTGTGCTTCTGATTCCTCTTCCTTATCTTGATTTGATCATTATTTCTTATCTTCTTTCTGTTGACAGTTCACCAGTGCAGCAGAACTCTCCTATTCAATTGGATAATGGTGAATATTGGTCTAGGCGTGCAGCTGTATACAAAGGGAAGCCTCGCAGAGCAATCTTTGAAGAGAGTCTCGAAAAAATATACAGAAACATGTACCAAAAGGTTTCTGGTGCTGTTTCAGACTCCTGATAACATTTCATCTGGAAATGCATAGTACACAGTGTTCACATTTGTAATGAAACCTATTTTTATGTAACAAATATTTGTACTCTATTTTTAAGGTGTAATTACGGATGGGTGGGATTTTGGAGAAGTGGGGTTTTGGCCTGGGTTGCCGAAAGGAAATTGTTAACATCCCCCCGCTTGCCCTGTCCCCACCCCCCAAAAAAAAACCCCAAAACAAATCAAGCAAACGCCAACAATAATTAAGCCTTTCCACGATTAAGCAAGATGGGGTAATTCCTTTGAGGCTTTGAAAAGACAGTCATTTGAAGACTAATGGGTCTGCTGGATGTTCCTGTCTGACATCAACTCAGGTTTCAGCTGCAGACAGTTTTTATGAAATAATGAAAGCTATGTAGCCACATAAACAGAATTGGCTGGAGCAGCGACAGGCCCTAGTGCTCAGAGAAGGGGCCTAAAGAGGAAGATGCATGCGAGTGTTGATTTTAAAGTGTCCCATCTGGGACAGAGGGGATTGTTTTCTAGAAAATAGCAGCCTTTTTATCAGAAGAAAGGTCATCTTCACACACCCTGTGCATTTGAAAGTTTCCAGTTCTCTTGAATGCAGCCATGACATTTGCCAATATTCTGCTAATTTTTAAAAAATACAAATAAGAAAGAAGTGTGGAGGGGGAAAGACTGGAGCTAGTCAGCGAGCTCCTCGTGTACCCTGTACAGGCCTTCTGAAGTTCCTGTATCACAATCCCACCTAATTTGGAGCCTGTCCTCCCCAGTCTGCTGGGATCCTGTTGGCAGAAATCGCATCGTTTGTGCTAAAGGCCACCAAATGTTCATCAGCAGTTCGATGCTTTTCCCCCGGGATGGAACCTTTTCAGCCTTGCATTGAACAGATCCCACATTAGCAGACGGGGGCAAATTGCCCATCTATTGAAAAGCAGAATGTTTTAAAAGGGCAAGAGTGTCCATCTCCTGCTTCCTTTTAGAATGGGGGGGAAAAAAACAAATGCCTGTTCTGGCTTCTTTCCTGACTGAGCGAACAGATTCAGTTACACCAGTGCCATTTTACCTGTTATGATTGGATAAAGGATAAAGCTAGCAGTACAGATGGCAGAACATATGACTGTAACCTGCCAGCATGCATAGATAAACAAAAAGTTGGTCTACTCTGCCTTCCATCCTTTAATGCTGAGACAACATAATTGATTTGAGAAAGCAGTTGGTGAGCAATTATGCTGGTGGGAAAGCAGTTTGAAAGGCTGTGTGCTTCTGTTTCAGGAAAGGGGACTCTCAGAGGAAGTGTCTTGCATATAGACATTTCTATTCCATGTAACTGTTAAACCAGTTGAAGTGGATTAACACCGATAACTTCCTGTCCCCGATGCCATTTAGCACATTAGTGCTTTCAAAGGGCATTAGTTGCGCAGTCTCATGCTCCGGATAAGTGTTGAGTCACTCTGTGAAGTAGCAGTATGCTTTTTTTGCAGGACTGAAAGATAAAACTTACCCAAGCTGTGCCACTGAAGGCATGATGGCCATGGAGTATTGTGCTGCTGGTACCAGGTATTCATTCATTAGCCTGTTCCCGTGACCCCGTATTAGTCCATAAAGGAATAGCTTCTTCATCCTTCTTCATCTTGATAGGAAAGTAGAGATAGTCAAATGGGTCCTAAATAGGCAGGGTATGTTCTGAGAGATACTCTCTAAGCTGTTGGTTTAAAATGAATCTCCTGAAATCTGAAGGTTGCTATGTTTTTTGTATGGATGAGTAGGGAATTCAAGACGCAAGGAGAGGGGCTGAGGAGGGTTGGAGGTCACTGGGGGTAATGTTTTTTAGGGCTTCAGAGGAATGGCTGGGGTATATCTGCTTAGTTCTGCTAAAGAGAGGAAGCCTATGGTAATATGGCAACCTTCAGTTTTTCATCAAAGATGAAAAATTTTTTAATCAAAGGTGAAAACCAGAGGGGAGAAAAAAACAAGTGTCATATTTTGAATGTTGACCAGTATGAGTATTCTCACTGTAGCCTTCATATGCAGCATAACAACAAATGAAGCAGATAGACTGTGAGTGTCTCTGGCCCTGCTCCAGCAGCAAGGGGAGATGGTGTGTATAATGTCTTTCTGAATCAGCTGCTGCAGGATATGTGTTTCTCTCTTGGGTCAGAGTCAGAGATTGTTCTCTTCCAAGCAATGTGCTGGAAATCCAGTTTGGTTAATGGAAAATTTTTCTCTGAAATGTGACTTAAGGCCCAAATTACTCCGATTTGTCCATAAATTCTGCAAGCCACTTTGTTTTCAGAAGCATTTGGCCCCTTCCCTGTTTGCTCAGCTAACCCTCCTATTAATATGCATACAGCTCAAGTGCACTGAGCGCTGCTGCTCCTTTGCTACTGCAGTATGTGATAAGTATAGGTTCAGGCAGTCAACCGACGTAGTAATAAACTGTAATTGTTTAGTGCACCTTGCCTTCTAATACAATTTAAATCCCTTCTATCAAATGCAAATTTCTAGGTTCCTGAGTGGAGCTTTACATAGCATTTTCTGTGCTCGTTCCTTATCTTTCGCCATTCACAAAGTGGTCTGCTAGTGACAGTGGGATGGCATAATTCGACCCCCATCATTTTACCTCCTAAAGGAAAGCTGCCTACTCAAACCTGAAAATAATGGGCAAGATTAAGAGTGAATTAGTGCTTTTCTGTAGAGTCTGTCTCTTTCTCTTGCCCTCCCCAAGTTGTTACAACCCGTGAGTATTCTTACCAAATGCAGTTCAGCACGCAGTGTTGCTGCAGTATGCAGTCTGAAATGTTTTAATCACTTTCATTTTAATAAGTCAGATTCTGCTTCCTACTCACTCTCTTCCCTCCAAATAACGTGGTATAGTCTGGAGTCTTGGGGTGGCTTTGCACAAACTACTCGCCTGTGTTCAGTAGAAATGCAAATCTTTTGCTGAGTAGTAGTTGCTTTGGATAACACTCAGTCATTGACTTGTTGTGGATTAAAGGCAAAAATGTCAGACTCTTTAATGATTTGTCTTATCTAAGTTTTCAACTAGAAGAAAGGAGGCTTAAATTGGTCCACTGGGGACAAGAGGCATAGGCATGGCTAGAGTAGCGGGGATGGCTTTGCAAGATAGATGGGCAGCAGCATTTATACTCCAAATCTGAGCAGCTTGGAAGGTGATGATGAGCTTGGAGAAGATGAGGGCTGTTCTTTAGATTGTGATCACGTTTGAATTTTACTATTAGTTCAGCAGCTGCCAAAATAGGGAGGTGAGAAAAAAAAAATCTACCTATAGGTGTTGGGGTGCTATTTTTTGGGTAAAATAACAGAACATTTAGCTGTGATCAGTATTAAGTATTTTCCAAACTCCCTCTCATTGTAACTTCAGCTGTAAAATGGAGAGTTTGTGTTCTGTTGAAGCTTAATTAAATGTCTGTGAAGTGCTTTGGGATCCTGAGGTGAATGTTACAGAAATTATTTTCTTGGAAGCTTGGCTGAAGAGTCCCATCTCATCTCCGGTTTACTATAAGAGTTTTATTTTAATTTTCCCAGGTTTATTATGTTTTAATCAGACAATTATTAAGCGAGTCTTAATCTTACCAAGATAGAAATCTATTAAATCTAAGAGATGACTGAAAAAGATAACGAACTGCTTTACTACATGTGCTTTTAGGAGCCAATCTTTACAGTTGTATCTTACTCAGCTTCTGTCTCCTGCATGATCTGGGTTCATCGTACTCACACTGGTTGTTCTCATGATATCTTTTTTCTTTTTTTTTTTTTTAAAAAAAAAACCCCACATTATTTTTGTCATCCTCATGTCTCAGTGCGTACTAACCAGCACTATTAACATCCATCTTCTCCCCAGGTTGCATGGTGTGTGCAACTTGACAGGGGAAGAGTTCATGTGATGTGCCATAGGTTTGTCAGAGGAAGCACACTGGCAGGAATCTCTGCCTTTTTGGTCTGCATGCAGGGAATACTTATTGTATAATTCTGCTCTTCCTAATTTTTAAGCTTAATAGTGTTTTCTGAAACACTGAACTATGCAACAACTTTCTTAGCCTCTTAGCAGTGGTCATTTAACTATATAAATCTTGTAATGTGGAATCTTTGGGTCAGCTTACCATACTGTTAATTACTTCAGTGGTTGTGGAACGGTCATTATCAGGGTGCTGAGAGTGTCTCAAGAGATTTGTGTAGGAGCCAAAGAATTAGGGGGAACTTTCAAATCAATGAAGCATCTTCCTGGTTCTGGTGAAAACCACTGAAGCAAAGAGAGAGCAGCGCTTCTGTGGATGGTCTTAATGAGCTACCTCACCGACAGAAGTGATGCCTGGTTTAGGTGATGGTTTCTGGTAGCAGCAGAGAACCAGTCTTTGCCCAGTTCCTTTCGTTTTTGTCAAAAAAAAAAAAAACCAAAACCCAAAAAACCCAGTATTGTGGGAAGTGGTCAAGAACACCTAATAGTCCTGTTTCTATTACACAATGAACTGTTAAGCACAAACCCCATTGACTTCATTGGTTTCTGCTGCTTTCTCCATGGAATTCAAAACATCATCAACCAAAGCCCTTAAAAGATGAGGCTGTAGCTCCTTTTGTTATCAATGTTGGCTTGCCAGAGACATACAGTTTGTTCCTCGTTTGTCTTCGGGAGAAATTCTCTGAAGTGCAGTGATAATTTGTCTGGATGGCAACATAAGGGAACGGTAATCTTTCTCTTTGCTTGATCAATGTGGAGATTGTGCCTTTTCTTCATGTGTATTTCCATTCAGTCTGGGTGATTGCTTCTGACCTAGCAGAGAACTCTCTGCAGTCTGAGAAGTGGTGATCTGAGCCTTCTTCTCACCTCTTCAGGGAAAGGGCTTTGCTGTTGCAAAAGAACATCCCTCTTGGTTCGTAGGAATTTACTGATCCTGAGGACGCAGGACAGGAATTTTGTTCCGTGATCAGGCATTTGCGTAACCCTGTGGAGCTGATGCCATGGAATGAACAGAGCTTCCCAGAAGGTGGGGGTGGGAGGCTGAAAGCAGGGGTGGACCCTGAGAGCGGTTTGATGCACGGCATGCCGTGAATTATGCCTTTGTATACCATGAATTATCAGTGTCTAAAATAACCTGTGAAGCTTATAAGTAACAAAAGCACCATTTACATCGCTGAATGGTGGTGACTTCTAATGCTTATGTTTGTATTGTTACACTGACTTGAACTTTTGAATGTTTAGCTAATTGTGTTGTTACAAGAACTGTAGTTGTATGAGACTCTTTTCATTCAGTACTCCAGTAGTAAACATTTGCTAAGAGGTTGCTTTCCCTGCCTGCCTTGTTTTCACCACAGTCATCTAGTGTTTACATACATTTTAGCCTCTGTGCCATTTTTGAAGGCTTTATTTGTCTCATTTACGTTTTTGGTTTGGATAATACTTAAATATGAAATCCATCTGGGAAACATATTGTATATTCACGTTGAGGGGTAAAACCAGTTTTTAATTAAAATTTTATACAGCACTTGTATTTCACTTTGTCCTTTTTTATTATGAAACACTTCAATCTTCTTCCTAAAACACATATGTCTTGTGCGTTTCAAGATGTTCCTTGCTGCTCATGCAGAACCAGTTTCAGAGCTCTGTCAGCAGAGTGCCATATGTTCTGGGGTTCATTTAGCTTCTCTGGCGTTTGTGTAGGCAGCATATTGGATGTAATGCAGCTAAGCTCTGCTCCATTCTTTTCTTTGTAAACTTGTCAAGAGATGAAAAAAGCAGGGGGAAGAAAACACTGAATAATACTCGAGTGATTTAAATTACCAGTAAGTTATGGCAGCTCATCCAATCAAAACTGAGGTTTCTCATGTACCTGAGGATTTTCTTTAATTGCTGTTTATGTGTAGCCTATAAAATGATGCGTCCCTCAGTGTCACCCAGTATTACACCCAAAGCAAGTGCTGAAGATTGAGATATAACCCAAGCCATTTGGAAATGACAAGCAGTAAGTGCTTTTAATTTTGCACTGATCTGCTATTTTATATTAAAAAATAAATAAATAAATCAAAGTGAGCACTAGCAGATGGGCATGCAAAGGGATCATACTTCTTTGTTGACTTCGGGCTTTGAGGGAGATAAATCTCCACTGTTTAAGTGCCTGGTACTGAAAAGAGAAATCTCAAGACTGATGGTGCCCTCCTGTTCTGGTTTTTTGTTGGTTTTGGTTGGTTGGTTGGTTGGTTTTGTTGGGGGTTTTTGTTTGGTTTTGTTGTGTTTGTTTGCTTTGGTTTTGTTGGGTTTGTTTGGGTTTTTTCTTTTAAAAGTCATTCCTGTTTCTTCCCTGCCCCCCCATAATCTTGATCATGAACTGGTAGGTACCATCAGCCTTTAATGTACTGCTAGTCTGTAGGAACACGTCCCTGACCGCTTACTGACAGTAGCCACACACCGTCAGATGCTGAGCCTACCTGCCGAGCTTTGCAGAACAGTCTTGGTCCCTGTGACAGAGGACCAAAGTATTTCTGTGATTCTCTAACTAGAGCTTGAAAACAAAAAAAGTGAAAGAGGGACTAAGAAACTAGGAAAAAAAAAACCAAACCCAAACATATTAAACTGTTTCCCTTTTGCTGAGGTATGAGGCCAGAGGGAAAGGGCTTGAGCGGCTGCTTGATAGGAGGATGAGGAGTAGGGAGGGAAACTCCTGCAGTTCTGACCTAAGGTCAGCCAGAAATAACCAGCTGGAGTGACATGAGTATAAACCTGCTTGAAGTGACAGGCAGCCCAGCTCCTGGGACTCTATTTACATATGTTTAAAACAAACAAACAAAAAAAGCTGCCTTTGTTCCCCAGGAAAATCTATTTACTTGGCATTCAGCTCATGTATAAGCTGGACCTTCTTTCACAGAAGATGTAGAAACAAAGCAACTGACATTTCTGCTTTGATGTGAGGCTGAAGCTAAGATTTGATTTTGAAATATGAAAGTAAACTGAAACTACCTCCAATTTAGAGGTGGGCTTTTTTTAATGACCTTAAAAGTTTTGAAAAGTTTTTGGGTTTTGGTTTTGTTTTTTTTTCCTTCCCCTTAGGGACCAGAAGAAATTATAACAGTAATCTTACTTACAGCTGTAAGTCTACAGAGACAGTGGCTGTAGGTTAATGAAAAATTGACACTGCTACTTGCCTGTGCTTCCAGCAGAATTTTTTTTCCTCTTCAAACTGATGTGAACTATTGCTCTGCGTGAGTTGGTTATGAGCCTCACATATTAAACTGAATGCTGCTTTTGTGGAAGCTGCAGGATGCAGCTGAACGTTTTGAACAAACATTCCCGTTTTGAACAAATGCAACAAAAATTATGGGTTTGGTAAAATGATTACCCTGGTCCTTCTCTCCTCCCCCACCCCTTGCTCTGTTAGTCTAAGCGAGAAAGTGGCCAGAAGAATTGTCCCCGGTGATCTCCCTCCCAGTACTGAATCCAGAGTGCTGTCAGCCCAACCTGATAGTAGGTCAGTAGAGAAACCACACCGTGGAGCAGTCACTGAGTGTGGCCAGTGCAGTTGCTCCTGTGTTTTGCATCCATGTGTGCTGTTTGCACAGTCTTATGTTCAGTCTCCTCATGTGGCACTGGGACTTCTCGGGTGGGGGGACACCCTGTGGCTCACAGCACCTTGTTCAAGAGCCCTCTCCAGGAGCATTTCTGCAGCGTCTGTTGGGACAGCTTGTTTCTCATTCCTGGGAATCGTGCACAGAAATGGCATGAACTCAGCAGCTCAGGCTGACTTTGGTTCGTACTCTGACAACTTAATATTGGTTTGTTGTCCTTGGCATGGTGGTGCCATCTGGTCTTGTTTGGACAGCTTATCTGTAATATTGCACGGCATGATATTTCAGTTTTTGCTTATGAAATCTTGGTCTGTGCTTGGATGGCACACTCATACCTTGATGCCAGCCTTTGACCAGATGGTACATGCTTAAATAACGCCCACTCCATGTCCTGTGATGGAGACAGATACACAGAGGTGTTGGAAATTGCATCTGAGACAGGAGAGGGAAGGCATGAAGATGGCTTCAGGTATTATATGGGATCTCAGGTCAGGAATTAAAGAGACATTAGATGTCCATAGGATGCTCCCCTTGAAGGAGTTTAAAACTATAACAAACTCTGAAAGGTGGCCAGTACTTGGACTGAGGGGCTGCTCCGGCGCAGAGCCTTCCCCCATCCCTCCTGCAGGACTTCCAAGACTCATTGGGTTGCAGAAAGGTGAAGAAAATGTGTGACTCTGAGGGTCAGAGTACACTTGGGAAAAGGCATCGCTGTGTGCAGTGGAATTTGGGGCAGTGATGGGTAACACCAACAAAGACTCCTCCTTGACCATTTCTCCAAGAAGGACATCTGTACTTTAGTGTTCCCAGTGGATTTGCCAGCTCCATTGGGGAGAAGGTTACAATCAGGTGATGGAGAAATCGGTGCCTTTCACTCCTCTGAAAACAGGCAGTGATGTTTCCTTGCAAGCCTTCACAGCCTGGAAGGGTGCCCCTCATCCTCATTGCACCCACACTGTGTTGGAACAGCAGCTGAGCAATTGTCATCTTCATTCATGTTCACCTCCCTCAGAGGAGGTTGTACAAACATCTCAAATTGTTGTGACACCAACATTTGACCTGTGCTAAAAAAACTCACTTTCAGCTGTTGCTCCTTGTGTTGCCTTCACAACACACTGTGTATCCCTCTTACTGCTCAAGGCAAACCGAAAACTCTTCCTACCGGGCTTTGGGCAATCACTGAGGTTGGATGACACCTCCCGCATTAGGCTGAAATGGGGAACGGCCGGCTGAACATGAGCCCGCAGTGTGCCCAGGGGGCCAGGAAGGCCAATGGCATACTGGCCTGGATCAAAACCAGTGTGTCCAGCAGGAGTAGAGAAGTGCTGGAGCTCCTGTACTCAGCACTGGTGATGCCACAGCTTGAGCACTGGGTTCAGTTTGGGGCACAACAGTATTAAAAAAAAAAGACATTGAGGGGCTGGAGTGAGTTCGAAGAAGGACAATGAAGAAAATGTCTTATGAGGAGCAGCTGAGCGAGCTGGGGTTGTTCAGTCTGGAGAAAAGGAGGCTGAGAGGAGACCTTACTGCTTGCTACAGCTGCCTGAAGGGAGGTTGCAGTGAGGTGAGTGTTGGTCTCTTCTCCCAGGTAACTAGAGTCAGGACAAAAGGAAAGGGGCTTAAGGTGCACCAGGGGAGGGTTAGGTTGGATATTAGGAAAAATGTTTTTACTGAGAGAGTGGAGAGGGCTTGGAACAGGCTGCCCAGGGAGGGGGCGGAATCACCATCGCTGGAGGGGTTCAAAAAAAAACCAAACCATCCAGATGTGGCACTTCAGGCCATGGTTTAGTGGTCCTGATAATGTTTAGTAGATGATTGGACTTGGCGATCTTGAAGGTCGTTTCCCACCTTAATGATTCTATGAGACTAGAAGTAAGGTATACATTTTTTTTAATTAATTTTTTAATGTAATGAGCATTTAGCACTTAAAGCACCTTAGCCAGAAATGGATTTCTTCAGAGCTTACGGTCTTTCTGCCAGGATTGACAACGATGCTAAAAGAACCACGGCTAAGCTGGCGGTTTGATAAAGAACTAGGCAGGGATGTGCTGCCATAGGCACTGTGGTTATTGCTCAGTCAAAGATCACAAATTCTACCACTAAATTCTGGGTCAAAGTAGAAGATTAGAACTTTTAGAATCTTGGAGTCATGGCCTAGACACGGGCAGCCTGAGCTCTCACCACTGACAAACTACAGTGTTCCAAAAGTGACTGGAGCTCCAGCTCCAGCTTGAACAGCGGGCCAATCCCTTATTAACTCATTACCTTTTAACCAGACGAGCCAAACCCTACTTTGGGGTATATACCGGTGTTTCTTATTTATTATAAATTTTTCAAGTAATTTGAAGGATTTTTTTTTAATTAAAAAAAAAAAACCAAACAAAAACCCACACAACAACCACCAACCAGAAGACTTTGCTCTGTAGCAATACAATGTGTGGGTAAATCCCAGCCAATTCAGCGGGTGTGCTTTTGCTGCTCCGCAGAGATACACAAACACACGCTCGGAAAGCCTCTTGCCAATATGTCAGCATTTTGAAACTGCTACAGCTTGAGGTTAGCAGGGTTATTTTCTTTTGTCTCTGGTTTAAAGCATTGCTTCCCAACCTGGTGTCTGGGTAAGATAAGATAAATCCACTGAAGGTAAGAAGTTGATTTTGGTATCTGTAGGAGAAATGCTTCTCGACTACGTAATTCTAAATTGTTTTAAGCAAACTTCTCCTCCCCTGACATAGAAGAGGAGTAATTTGCTGGGATTGGAAGCACTGGGCACTGAGAAACAGGTAAGTAAGCTGCAGTACTGGGGAGCTGGGGAAGCACCTTCCAGACACAGAGCTGTGGAGGGCAGTGATGGGATTCCCATTGCCAAAGATGTCACAGCCCAGAGCCCGGCACGTGGGTAAAGTCCTGTGGAGACATCATGGCAGGTACCTGCAGAAAACAGGGACTCAAAATGCAAGTTCATGGGTATAAACAAAGCAAGACTGGTTTCTGTGTTGCTATTCACAGTAAAAGAGGAAGGTTCTGATATGGTCTTTGGTGTATATTTATCATTTACTATTTTACTCAAATGAAGGGAAGGGAAAGTAAGAAGAGATTATATGAGAAAAGAAACTAAATCGTGTAAATTTATTAAGTTTTGTTTCTTTTCCTCACAGAGACCAAAAATGCAGAAGGCTGCTGGGACTCTGTCAGCCCACGTGTGCCCTCCTCTCCCTCAACTCTCCACGAGCTTTACCCTGGTGAAGTTTCCCTCTGTAGGAATGCAGGGAGGGCAGTGCTCCGCAGGGAAGTGAGCTTATGATCCCAGGTAGAATCTGCTTTCACACAGAAATGGTGACTTCCAGCTTCAAGTCCCCTGGGCATGTGCCCACCTGTGCATACAAAGGCTGTGGGTGCTGCTCCCTCCTTGCCCCAGAAAATGAGCACAAGGAACCATCGTGCCCATGGTGCCCTGTTTGCTGACTTACTTCCCACCCTGCTAAAGGTTTCGTTCCTTTCCTTTCGTAATAAACTGTGCCCACCACAGCGTATATTCTTTTAAATAACATTTTAAAGTATTTTCCGGTAAATTAAAGTGATGACATGTTTGTAGGGTTCATTGTTAATTTCATTTCCTTTGGCTCAGCCAGCCAGATAAAATGCAATGTTATTAATCTTTGTTTAAAGGAAGATCTTTTGCCGAACAGTAATAAATGATCTTGATAGATTTGTCAGGAAAATGAATGATAATCATTTGCAGATAGACACAAGCCTAGTATGGAAGATTAATAAGAAAATATGTATTGGCATCATTAATAACATCTGCTGCCAATGGACTTGCATATTGGTTACAGCTCTGGAAGCGATGTGTTCTTGTTAGGATATTGCAATTCATCACGTGCTGCAAGGAGCCGGGCTGTGCCGTGCTCCGGGGGCGATGACAAGCCAGGAAAGGCTCACGAGGAGCCCAGCGCCCAGGCTGCTCCACACCCGCTGTCGGCTGAGCCTGTCATCGCCAAAGCCCTTGGTGCTGCTGGGCTCTGACTTCCCACGTGCATTTCCCCACCTCACTGCTAAAAACTCCTCTAGACCCCATCAGTTTGCGCAGTCCTTGTTTTTGTGGCTATGGCTGGCAGGATCTGCAGATAATCCCTGTACCCTCGGGAGCTCTGTTCTCGTGGTGTGGGCTGAGTAACGCTGATGGAGAAGCTGCTCACAGTGCAGAGCAGCTCAGGCGGCAGCAGCTGCAGCACCGGGGATTTGCCACGTGCTTTCACTCAGGGTCTGCTCTCACCCCACCTCACGTAGCTCTAAAAAGCTTCCTCCAAAGCCTGCCACGGACACTGAAGCACTTGTATGTCTTCAACTGACACGGCTTTAGAAAGTGCCCCTATGTTAGGAGATAAAGCTCTTTAGCGGTGCTGCATGTGACTGTCATGGGCCTTGGTTTTTCATCCCTGTTAGGAAAAGAGCTTTATATCTGGGGCTTTTAATCACCCCACCTGCACAGTGTCTATTGGGCTGTCCCTCTTAAAACCCCCAGAGCATACCTGAGATGGTGCAAAGAGCTGCACAGTCACAGCAGCACTGTCTGCCACAGCATCGCCCCTGCAGTGACAGGGAGCTGAAAATCATCCCATCCCATCCCATCCCATCCCATCCCATCCCATCCTGCCCCACCCCAC
>JAAGNO010026733.1:30934-82599 GCA_033439905.1 Ceryle rudis | reverse complement strand
CCTCTCATTAAAACTCAAAAAAAAAAAAAAAAAAAAAGAAAAAAGAAAAAGAAAAAGAATGATAGTGGCTGAATTATCACCTATCTTGGTCTCTGTCAGTTTGCTGAGTTGTAAATCTACTATATTGTGATGAAAACCATGATCAAGAGAGGAAAACACAGAAACTTTTACATCACATTAGAGATATTAACCTTGATTTTGGCTTATTACTGCTTTACTAACTCTCAGGTTCTTCTGATTAGCACTACCTTAGCAGAATTTCCCTTCTTGCTCTCTTAATTTATTTTTCCCCTCTATCCTGCTCTCCAGCCATTTTTTTTGCATATTTTTCTATATATGAAACACTGTGTGTTTCAACAGATACTAAGACAGTTTAGCAGAACTGCTGATCTCATGATGTTCTGGAAGACTGGCAGAAAAACCTATGAAAAGTCAACAGTAGAAAGATATGTGTATGATGGTTTTGAATAATGAGGTGTGAACGTGTTAGCATTCATGGAATTCACTGACCTTCAGCTTTAGAACCTTTACATTAATTTCTCTAATCTTCTGTCTTTTCATTTGTCCAAGCCTTTTTAGATCACCATTCTTCCACTGGAAAAAATGGTTGTGCTTTGTTTTCTGTATATTTTTATTTGGTATTTATTCCCATTGTAATTAATGATAACAAAAGTATTTAACTTTGGTATGCCCAGATAGCCAACGGAAGTTTTAAATCAAGCTGCAAACACTTTCTAATGTACTGGTCCTTCCTCCTCTTCTCCAGTGTAGAGATATTAATTCTATTCCTATAGTTTGTAACTGACTTATTCAGTACCTTCTTTTCTGCCTCAATTTACTTACATGAACAATGTGTTTACCGTGTTTTATTAAATATACTGAATGTATCAATGTTGGAAGCAGCATTATTATTTTTATGGTAAGCAAGCAGACAGACTATGTATCTAATGACCACTGGGAAACTATTTATAGAAGTTTAGATGCTTTCCGAGGAGCATCAAAAATGATAGGTCAACAGGAACAGGGCTTTGGCCAGCCTTCTAAGCTAGTACATCTTTTTTAGTGTAAGAATCCCAAATGCTACAGCATTTACTTATTAATTGTTCAACAGGCTGTTTTATTCCAACACACTAAGCTATAGTGTGGTTCTCAATAAGAGGCAACTTGATCCACTAATGGGGGTACAGTCCTGCAAGTCCATCATCACATATTCACAAATGACAAAACCCTAGGGTCTCTAATTTTACCATATTCTAGGAAGAAGGTGCAGACTGAGTGTAAAACTTTTACTGACTACTGAGAAGCCTGAAAAATTAATGAATTTTAAAATTAATCATTAATTAAATATAAAGGGACACATTCATTGAAAGAGGAGGGAGAAAATTTAAATGACCTTTCTTTCTGGAACTACATTTTTTATTACTTCAGAAAACTGTATTGTTTGCAAAACTGTCATTTGGGATAAGATTGGTAAATACTTTGGAGACAGCAAGGGCAGCAAGTACATCTGAAAGCAGTGAACACTGATCTAATGCAGGTTGGTAAAATGTGTGTTTTATTGGAAAAACTAATTTTTTAAACTAGCAAAACATTAATAAAGTTTACTTAATAGACTGACTGGACACTCCTCCAGTCAAAACAGATATGAAGTATTTGAGAGAATAGAAAAACTACTTAAAGAGAAAAATAAATAAATGAATAAAAAATTAAGCACTATCAGCATGGGAAAAATATATGGGTTATGTCCTTCACCGAAAATAAGATCTGACAGATTCAATCTTGTCTCCAGTGCACTTCAAACCAAATGGAATTACTTCACATTCAACAGCATGGCACTTGGGTTCAAGAGGATCACAGGGAGATATGAGGGTTGAATGAAATTCAGTCTTGTTCTGATAACCATGTTTAGAGGGGAATTTTCCAGACTCATGTGAGGATTTCAAGAAGACAAAAATTATGTATTTCAGGAAATTCTTATCTAATCTGATATGGATGTAAGAGTTGTCATGATGTTTTATTGAAATAAACTTTGGAGTAAATGGTTGCTTGACATACTACTGCTGGAATTTTTAAGAAAGGGTAAAAAGGAGCCCATCTATTTGTTTATAAGAAGCAGTGGTGATGTTATACATCCCGTTTGCTTTCCTTTTTTTTTTTTCTTCTCTCCATTTTTGTGCAAAATGATATCCACCATGTAAGAGTGGGAACACCCTACAAAGCCAAAAGGCCATACATCCAATTAATGAAAAAACAAAAATAACACTCTTGTACAAAATGTATTTGCTTGTGAAGCTAGACTAACCACAGCAATAAACACTGATTCTATTTCTATCAACTGGACAACTCTGGTAAAATCAACCATACAAAGAAACCTATAAAAAATGTATATAGAAATGCATACAAAATTGCAGGAAGTCTCATAGTGCCACTGTACTTACAAATTCTGACTCTTCCCTTAATGATCCAAGTGTAGGTCCCTGAAGCATTGAAATTTGTTAACCCCATAGCTTGTCAAGCAAGAGAAAAATTAAGCCCACTAGAGAAAGGAGAGGTGCTAAAACATTAATATATTATCAGATGCTTATCCCTATTTCTACGAAGTGTCTGCACTGAATATAGCTGCAGTCAGGAAGTGAAACAAATGTCAGACTCCAGTAATTGTAGTCAGAAGCTAATGCAAAAAGGGAACAGATTGAAATCCTTCTTCTCCTCTCCAGGGACAGAAAAGGCTGGTGTCCCTGGGAAGTGGTGAGTGAGAGAGAGTGCAGGTGTTTAACATCATCCTATCCAGCATTAAGCAGGAATGATGGCCTAATTGAATAACCTTCTGTTGGCAGAAAGACATTGTTCGGGAATGGGTGATCCCACTCTCTTGACCTTGCAGCAGGTGGCATTCAGTCAGATGGACAAATACAAACATCATTGTAAAGAGCAGGACAGACACCAGCTGTAACTTCCATCTATCCAGACACCAGGGGAGCGGATTTTTGACAATGCTGCTTGAGGGAACAGAATATGAGATGTTTTTTAATAGGCTAAAACTGGATTTGGATTTTAACATTTAGCCCCCAAGAGCAGAGCCATTCCAGATTTTCCAATTACAGGAAATTTGACAAATGATGTCAAAGACAAGTCTCTTCTTTCTAAAAGGGACTTGTATCTTTTAGCTGACTTAATTAAAGAAAAAGGAACATACCGGCTTTTAGGGATGTGATAGAGTGGGAAAATGAATGGGTATTTGGGGGTTGAAGATTGTGAAGGCAAGGGGTCATTTCTACTGCTATATATGCTTCCTTTGTCATTTGTATGGGTTGCTAAAATTCTTTGAATGGCAGTTTCCCAATAATACAGTACAGATAATACTATTTTTCCTCCTGCTTTTTATTTGTCCTATCTATTAGAGATGCCCAGAGAGGGGGAGAAACTCTTTTCTTCTTATTAGAAGCAGTTAGCCTAATCAAACCATGACCATTTTGGGTTTTCAAAACATTATACTACTATTACTAATAATTGAAGTCCCCTACCAGAAGACAAGTCTGTGCTTTAATAATTAAAATACTAATTCACCAAAGCACTTGAAAAAAATCCTTAACCTTAGTGCATTCTTAAATGAATGAAATTCAGGAATGTGCTTAAAGGTTTGGCTCAACAATGAGACAGCTCAAATGTTTCTTTAAACCACAACAAAAGTGTGACAGAATACTCACATACCTGAAAACATAACGATCCATTTCCTCCCTACAAAGATGCAACAGATTCGTAACAAAGGTCTTAATAGAGAAAAAAAAAAATAAAAAAAAAGTTTTTATTTACAAATGCCAAGCACAGATGTGCAATTGATATTACAATGTAGGTAGAGACTCAGTTCAGATGAACAATGGGGACAATCAGTAAGAATCCTTAAAGTGTTAACTAGCACGCTTGCTTTCTCAAGTACAAGGCCAAAACACTTAATCACTAGGTCCCAACTCTTCCTTCATGGACTGATAGTTTTGTACGAGTTTGCAACTATAGTAAATGGGTCTGACAAGGAATGATTTGGGATGAATTATAAGCACTCTGCTGAAAGTTAAGTCCAGAGTGAATATTCAGACTGAATTTTAAAAGTCATGAAGAGGGTATTTCCAAAGATACGGTTCAGATGCCAAACCACATAACACATAAAGCTGCTCTTGGGAAACAATCCATAGTAATCTACTCCTACAGGCCAAATGCCAGCTTTACTGCAGGGAATTATGCCTCGTCATTAGACCTGTCTACTGGCATTATATTCCCCTGTACTAGTCAGTCTGCACACAGCAGGATTAAGGACATAAAGAAGCTATCACTTTTAAAATTAAAACTTTTTAAACAAATAAAAAAGAGTATCATATGTCCACAAACCGAAGATGTAACAGTTTCCAGGATAGTAACTGAGGTTTCATTGTATCCCCCTGGAATTACAGAGTGATGAGGTAAATTGATGATCTAGCTATACCATTTGCTAGCTAGCTCTGACCTTCTCCTAATACCTTTTAGGTCCCTTTGCAAGGAAAGTTTTGAGCAACTTCTCCCCTAAGGAAACTCATGGCAAGTGTCTAGATCGAGAGTCCCTCTACACAATAAAAAGATTTTAAAGTACACAGGGGAAAAAAGTGACAGAAGCAAACCTGCTAGAGAGGAACTCCCCACCCCCGCAAGAACCGTCAGACCCAAAAGGTTGCACAAAGAAACTAATCAATCCTATAAAAGTAGTCACAAATGCAGGAGTAAATAACAGTTTCTCTCTGGGATCAAGTGTGTTGATTATTTTAACATCATCTAAATCATACTGATATCTTTGCTTACTTGATGTTGATCTTGAAACCAAATTTAGGTACCAAGGAAAACAAAATATTTGTAAAAATCAGCTTGTTTATCTGATGATGACACTTCTGTTTCCAACAGATACTTTAAAATCCTAAACCCTTCAGCCTATTAACACAAAAATCATAGAACCATTTAATGGTTTGGGTTGGAAGGGATCCTAAAGATCATCCAGTGTCCCACCACCCTCAGAGTAAAGATTATCTTCCTTACATCTAATCTAAATGTACTCTCTCCAGTTTAAAATCATTATCATTCGTCCTATCACCACACTACCTGATAAAGAATCCCCTCCCATTTTTCCTGTAGGCCCTTCAAGTACTGGAAGGCTGCTATAAGATGTCCCTGGAGCCTTCCAGTTCATCCCTCCAGGTTGAACAACCACAATTCTCAGCCTGTCCTCGCAGGTGATCCAGCCCTCTGACAATTTTTGTGCCTCTTCTCTGGACTCACTCCAAAAGATCAATGTCCTTCCTCTTCTGAGGACTCCAGAGGTGGACACAGTACTCCAGGATGGGTCTCATAAGAGTGAAGCAGAGAAGAATCACTTCCCTCAACCTGCTGAACACACTTCTTTTGATGCAGCCCAGAATGCAATTGTCTTTCTGAGATGCAAGAGCAAATTGCTGGTTCACATCCAGTTTTTAATCCACCAGCACCCCAAGTTCTTCTCTGTGAGGCTGGTCTCAATGCACTCATTGCCCAGCTTGTGTTTGTGCACAAGCAGATAATATCAATTGCTCTTCCCTTATTCACTAATGCTGTTACACCATCACAGAAGGCCACCAAATTTGTCAGGCATGTTTTGCCCTTAGTGAAGCCATGTTGGCTGTCACCAATCACCACTGTATTTTCCAGAATACCCTGGGGAAATCTGTATTTTGTCAGAGCTGTCTCTTACCAGTATGGGATATATAGGCATAAGGTGGAAGCTCAAGTATACTTTGGACTATGGTCATAACTAAACATTCTGATAAAACAAAACAAAACAACAAAAACAACCAGCAAAAAAAAACAAACCAAGAAGCACCACAAAAAACCCCAAAAAACAAACAAAACCAACCAACCAACAAAAACCCCAAAAAAAACCCCCAAAAAAACCCAAGCCCAAACAAAATACAGAGCATGCTTTTTCCAATTTAATTTTCAACTTTGAATATCATCTCAGAAATAACATTAGTATGTTTCAATACAAATAATTGTTTATTAACTCTCCTCTCTACCCCCACCTCCAATGCGTCAAATACTACAGCAACCTTAACTTTACCTTCCAGAAAAGTCAATTCCCAAATCAGAGTTACAGGGATGTTCCAAAACAGTTCCCCTCAAACTGTATCAACTAAAATAAACATGTATTTTATAATTCAAATTGCAGTCACTACAGCATATGAGTTTTTTATGAATAGTTTATATTTTCCTCACTCATCACCAAATTAGCTATATCTGGGGGAAACATGGTGCTTGTTACAGAGAAAACCAGTCTTTTATGGCATTATCAGGACAGAAAATTTGGACATTCTTTTTTCTTCTCAGATAGGAAAAATGCAATGAATTACGCAGACTAGGCTGTGGCTAGCAAAGCAAGTCAGTCTACAGCAGGTTACCCCTTTCCTCTCTTGTAAGAAGTGTCAAGGAGTCTTACGATCACAGGTGCTCAAGGCCTAATTTTACATCTCAGAATAGAGCTAAAAGTCTCAGTAAGGCTGTAGCATATTGATACGCTTATCACAGACAGGACAATAATTGAGAGGAAAAATCAATTCTAAAGAATACAAGATATTAATTCTTCAAAAACATCAATAGAGCAAGTGTACAGCTCAAGAGATTATATTATTTCAGTGAGTAGGAGGAACTGTTCATAGACTCACATGAACTATCTGTTTAACTTAATCTCTGACCTCTTGAGTATGTTCTGTACTTACGCTCTAGATTCTTGCAACACGCTGCAATATGACAAGAAAGGTAATTAAAGAAACTGGTCTTTTCACACTCCATAAGCTATTGCTCAGTAGTAATATCCACTGTAATAGTATTATTTGAATACGTGTATGATTAAATTAATAATATGACATTTCATTGTGAATGCATATTACTTATTTATTACATATAAATTACATATCATATTCTGTTCAGTCTTAGGATGTTTTCAGCAAGGAATAGGTGGTTGTGACTTCAGGAGACTCAGGTTCCTCTGAAATGGCAGATTGCACACTACAGGACAGAAAGGCCTAAAAGAAACCCAATCTCTTAAAATATCATGCTTTGAAATGTTGAGCCTATTAATTAGAGAAAAAAAATATCATTGACAAGATGACAACAACCTGCATGACAACAGTCAGCTTGATGCAGTGTGCAATAATCTATTAAAAATCAGAATTTATGATGAAGCGGTTGAACCAGTTCAATTGTGGTGACATGAATTGTTCTGAGCAAATAGCATGGTATATTAATATTTTAGTTAGAATTCCTGAACTCTATGGTTGGTTAATAAGCTGCAGTTCAGGCTGAAAATATATGGCTGTTCAATATAACTGGGTTATGAATAATCCTACTTATTACAGAAAAAGCAGCCTCCTCTGAGATTCACAGCAGACATGTCAATGGAGCAGAGAGAGTTGCATTATTAATCTTCCCATGTTCAAATGTGTGTCAGCAACCAACAGAGGTCAGTACATATCCCACACATTATGCAAATGTATGCATTATTAAGAATTTTTACTACTTCTTAAACATTTAATCACAGTAAGCTACCAGTATATCTTAGGAATGCCTAAAAAAAGGTTTCAAAAATAAAATATTACTTTATATCTCTGTTGAGGACTGACATCAGGAAGAAACAGAAATGGCACTTGAAATTATGAAGCAAACACTAATGATATTATTTCATGGGGAATCTATGTTTGATTAGCCAAACAAAAATGACTACCTATGGAGTTATAGAAAATGTTTGAAATGCAAAACTATGTCAAGAGGACTCTTACGAGATTCTGTTCATTGTTTGCTTGCCTGACTACCCAAGGTTTAGAACTGCTGTCAGGCACTATTTCAGTGAAACATATGACTGCTTCACATGCAGTTTTCACTTAGTCTTACTACACTTAGAAGTGCTCTGGCACACTGGACCTTTCTGGGAATTATGATATTTGAAGTCTTTGAAAAGCAAAGTAATTTTCATTTGAAGAACTGTAAAGGAATACAGTTTTTGAAAAACTCCGTATGTCAATGAGAAGAATTTTATTCTGTATTTAAAGAAAAGAAAATGACTGCTTTGATCCCCAGACTTATCTTACACTTCATGGTGAGAAGTATGTAGGCTTTAATGAAACATGACCACCTAGAGAAAAGTGGCTCTAATAGAACATTTCACCCACCCTCATTCAAACCCAGTAAAACAAAGTTACCAGTTTTGGGATATGGAAGCACTTGAATGTCTTAGTTCCCAAATCCTGACAGTGAGGTCTATCCACAAGTATGGCTACATCTCTACAGTTTTGGTGCATTCTTTAATGCAAGAAAAGTTCACAATCATGTAGCAGCGTGACCAGAAATATTTCCAGAGACAGAATTGCAAGGGGTTAATCATTTGCAAGGAAAAAGTACTATTATAGTTCTCAGACAGCAATGTGTTTATAAGCACAGGTAACACAGATTTGAGAACCAGATCTAATGCTGCTAACAAGGAGAAACACAAATAATTCTCTTTAAATTTATTTTGGTTACAATGAGATTTAATAAAATCAAGTCTAGTTAAAGTAATAGCACACTAATCACCTAAAATAGATACTGAATTGACAACTGCTGTGCTTACACAAAGCACACACAAGCTCTCTCCTTTGTGCCTGAAGCATTTAATATGCAATAACAAAGTTTTGGAGTTGTAAATCCTGCATTAATGCAGCATTGCATGATTTAATAGGGATTAATATTTCCAGACCACTTCTGCCCTGTGACCCAACAGCTCAGAAACTTGCTCAGGACTGTCAAATTCTATCTGAGTAGACATGCCAGAATATACTGGTATAGAAAAAAAATTTTTGAGCTGTTGGAAAGAGATTGCATTTAAAGAGCACGTTTACTGAATTCTCCTACATATGTATCTTGTTATCACCCTGCCTGCAAAGGCTCAAACATGTGGAGTGAAGCAGACATTAATCTCCATGCAGTTCCTTGGCAAGTCCAAATGCTGACAGTGTTCAGGATATATTCTGTAATCATCTGGCCATTATAAAATGTTAACTAAAGGAATTAAATTGAAGCTAACTGGCCATCTAATTTGATCAGTTTAAAGCTAAGAGTAGCACTGCAGTTTTTGCAAGAGGTGACAGACATGCAGTACGAGTTTTATTTTCCAGTACTTCGCTACAGCATTGTGTTAAACCCCTATTCTGCAACAAAACAGTGGACAGTGCCTGACTCCTATGGTTCTGAATGTATTACTTGCTTTTGAGCAGCTTCCTAAGAAGTACTCTGACATTTGTATTGGCTTCCCTTTACTCTAAAATAACACTACATGTAAATATAGTATCAAACATAGTTTTCATTCTGTGTTTTTAAATAGGTGAATCTGGTATTATTCCTTCAAAAAAAAAAAATCATGCAGATTCAGCAACACCAAAATTTGCCACCACTTCTAGTTATTCTGAATGTGTTTTGTCCTGGGGGAAAAAAAAACCCAAAACTCAGAAAGTAATAAAAAGCCTTTTCTAAATAGGATCTTTATTTTTTTTAATTAAAAAAGAAAATTAAAAAAAAATGTTTTAAAAATAGTAGATGAACTTTATATAAAATATTTGGATATGTGTAAAAAGGCATTTTGTTTGACATATAGTTTTTTGACATTTCAATTTATGAAGACTTTACTTCTTTATACCATCTACACTCCTTCATTTTCCCAGTGTTGAGAAAACAGTAAGAATCAAAAGATCAGTTATTTGTACAGCTTTCACTGATCTTATTTAGATAAGCATCCTGGATAGAGTAAGTATATCTTTTGCTCGTATTCTTTATCAATGTTTCCTATGACATACCACTTCCATTCATACACAGTACCAACCGTTACAGACTGTTAGATTTTACTTCTTTGATTTTCTCATCTGTTCATAAACTTACCAAAATAAACAGTAATTCAGCAAGTATCTAATAATATTATTTCTGTATTATCTCACCTACATGGCTCTTTAATTAAACTTGAGATAGTGGAAAGGTGGTATTTGACCTCAGATTTGGAATCTGGATGCAAGGTTCATTCATGCTTAGAAATAGCTGCATTCACAAGACAACACGTAAGATAGCTATTGCTTATGATTAGTGATATGTAAATTAATGTGTAGCACTTTCAGCTTTCATTTGCTTTAAAAATTGCAAAATGTCTAAAGACTTGTGGAGTCTTCTTGCTTGCTAGGCTGGGGATATCCTTTAATGTAAATAATAATAACCTAAAATCTTTCTCCCACACTACCAACTTAGGAGTTTCTAATGTTCAGATAGAGCATCCTGTGTTTCAGTTTGTGCCCATTGCCTCTTGTCCTGTCACCTGGGCACCACTGTGCCCACTACCTTAAACAATGGATGTCAACAGATTTACCATTTACACTCCCAATTGGAACTCAAAAAATTTCTATGATGATACCATAGCTCTGTGGTAGAGAAAAGGCTGCTAAGAGAAGCTGGATAAGAAATGGGAGAATACCTCAAACACACATGCACACACATTAAACACATGATACACAGATAATACAAAGATGACAGAGGGGGGATACAAGAAAACACTTTGATAAACTTATCTGGTACCCTGCTACACTTGAAGAGGCAGACCCATAATCTAATCTGACCTATCACAGTGATCTAAACAGACATCCTATCAGACCTGATGATCAAAGGGCTAGATAACCTGCCCTGTGAAGAAATGCTAAAGGAGTTAATTCTTTTTCTTTCCCCTGGAGATGAGACCTCATCAGAGTATTCCAGTATATAAAGGGTGGCTACCATGAGGACAGAGGCTCTCATTTCATAAGGAGCCACATGCAGAAGACATGGGGCAACAGGTACATGTTGCACCAGAAGAGGTTTTATCTAGACATAAAAAATATTTTTTTTACAATAAGAACAGTCATTCAATGGAACAACTTCTCCAGGGACATGGCAGACGCATTGCTGGAGGTTTTCAAGATGCAATTGAAAGAGTCCTAGATAATCTCATTAGGCTCTCTTTCCCACGAAAGGTTGGACCAGATGATCTTTCAAGGTCCTTTACAACTAGGACTGTTCCATGATTCTACAATAGCTCTGAGATATTACAGCTATGGTCTCATAATCATACAATTGCAAACTCATTTTCCATTAAAAGTTTATCTGTGAAGGAAGATGTGATAAGTGGCAAAGAAGGCTTACTGTTCTTCAATGTAGACTTGAGCCCCGCTGTGCCTGTACTGGTACAGGAACTTAGATCCTTTGTTCATTTCATGTAAGATTTGAGATCACTAAAAATGTTTCCCTGTGTCGTTTCAGATGTTCTACAATTTTTTTTTCAGTATATAAATGTAATTTTTTAGGGAACTTCTGATCATACACTTTTCTTGGAAAAAGATCATAGTGAATAACCAGGCTTCCTTTAGGTACCACTTATGATAGAGCAACATAGCTAAGCTAGTTTTAAATTAGCTAGCCGGAAAATGTAGCAAAGTAGGCAAGATGGAAATCAAAACAAGGAATCAGACCTGCCTGAAACAATAAAGAATTTTCTTTTGTTTATCCCGCTATCTGCCTGTGCAACCAATACACAAGCTAATTACTTTAAATATACCTACTCAATCTATTTTTATACTACAGTGTAGCCAGAATAGTGACTGCAGGACAGAAGAGCACACTATAGCACTTGCAATTTTAAGAAAGTTGAAAAGAAACTTTTAATGGCTTTACAATAGTTAACAGCGGTTATTTAAAAAGCAACACTTTGCATACTTAAGAACAGAAATACCTCAAATAGTCTTTCATAATAACAGTAACAATACTAATGAAAAAAAAAAAAAAAAAAAAGGCAAGACCCGTCTACCACTTGAATGGAAAGCATCTGAAACTAAGTGCAGTTAGCTGAACTTAGAACTATACTTTGGTAGTATTCTTAAAAAAAAAAAAAAGTCATGCTAGAAAATCTGTAATGCAAATAATACAAATTATTTCAACTTTGCAAGTGAAATCAACTCCAGGTCTAATAATCAATGGGGTTTTGATAAAATTTCTTTAATTGATACAACTCATATGAGGTAAATCTTTCCAACATGGCGATTAAGCTCATTTTGGATGAACTTTTTAAATCTTTACCTAAATCCATCAAGAAAACCCAAGTATATACAATATCAGAAACTAATAAAACATTGCAAGAGTAGATTTCTTAAGAACATTCTTTCATGGTTTCTCTATTTCAGAGCCTTGAAAATAACACCAATTAAGTACACAAACAAAAAAATTACAAATGTACTGGCTAATTTTTTAAGGGACTACAGGGTCTACTGAAACAACAGGCTTTATATTTATTGTGTGTGTGTGGCTGTTTGTTTATCATGCAGTTAATAAATTCACAAAACAGATCCATAATTTATTGACAAAGACGACTAAGGAAATACATTTTCTCAGGACATTATTTTTTAATAATACTTCATTTGCTCCACCTGTTTTTTTTTTAAAGTCAATTCCTTGCCAGATTATAGAGTAGGAGAAACACAGTCAATGCAGACAGGAAGGTAACATTTAACCACACTCATGTGCCTTAGCTAGACATATTGTAATAGCAGATTTTTCTAAACCTTAATCCTATTGGGATTAAAGTCTACATGACTAGCATATATTGTTTTGAAATAAAGCCAAGGACATTAGCTAGTCTTGGCTTCACATTCTTCTTTTGTCATGAAGGCAATAGGAAAAAATAGGTGCTTTGAGACCTTGTTCAAGAATTTTCACCAGTTTAAGCAAAATTGATTTTCACAGCATGCATTACAAAAAAAAGCAGCACTAAACCAAGCAGTAGAATCACAGTAAAGAGGAAGCTACTCAGTACAAAAAAAAAAAAAAAAAAAAAATAGAGTCAGTTTTGGGCTCATGAAGCTGCAGAGGTGAGGGAGAGCCCTAGCTGAAATGACCCATCCCTCCTCTCGCACAGTGGGAATGGGAATAATGGCTTTCTGCAACTCTAACGTGAACATATTGGGCAGCACTGCCATGGCCTAGAATCAGTGACCAGGAGTTTATCATCTCAGACAATTACTGACTTAGCCTGTACCTAGAAATAGGCCTTCAGAGTTTGTCTGCATGATTTCCTTGTGCATGGAAAGAAATATCTATATTTTGTATATATATAAAATGTATATATCAAAAATATATTTTAAAAAATCTATGTATCTTGCATAGATCCATAGTATTAGAAGACAAAACACCCACCCTTTTTTCACTCTAAACATTTTTTAATTATTATTTTAAAAGAAGTGAAATCTCCACTCACTATATAGTCTCAGAAAGGTGGAATGAGAAATGGATGGGATACAGATGTGAATTCCAGATTTTCTCAGAATATGACAAAGGTGGGCTCCCAACCTTTGGTCCTATAGGGACTGAAGGACCACTTGAAATTGTGACCTAGCACTCCTTTGCATTCAATATGAATTTTTTTTTTCTCTTTTTTTTTTTTTCCATTACCTTTCTACAATCTCTATCAATTGGCAGTAAGAGGACAATACGATAGAGGTATACTGTGCACATCTCTCACTTTAAAGCATTTTGGCCAATACGGTACCATGGATACATTTTGTGTTTCAGCAAGAGGTGTGAAGGCCATTTCTCCACAATCATGATGCTAAGAAGGACTCTCACATTTTTCCTCAGTTTGTTTTCTTTAAATACTTCTCTGAATTGTTTGGGTTACACAGCTGAAGTTGCACAAAGAGAAAACTAACAGAGCCAGGATATCAGAACAAAACCTCATAAATCAGTTCATAGTCTCCAAGAATCCAGTTCTGTTAATATGACATAGTAAATTCACTTTGTCTCTGGAAAAATTAAAGAGAATAATTTGTAACAGGATAATCTATCTTTCTAAACTCTGGTCATCTTCACAGGCCCCCAAGGTTCACTCCCAAAGTGCTCCATAAAAGAAAACTCCAGTGCACACTTACTACAAGCCTTCCTTTCCTGTCTCAGATGCCTAAAATTTTTGTTAGGAATGCAGAAGGAAAGATAAGTACTTCTGTGCTTAATATATTTTGCTGCTGACACTGAATTCAGAAGAGATGGTGAAGAACACTGCAGTAAACCTTGTCATCAGACAACCTTTTTTTGGTCTGCCAATACAATAGTTATCAAGATGCTGTTCATTGTTCTAACATTTTGATTACATATAAACATTTACAAAGGTAGGGACTGTTCTGGTGACCACAGTAGCACTTAGTATTTTTTATCTTCAAAGGATGTGACAGGCATCAGCTAATCAATTCTCATAGCCTGTTAATTCTGTTTAGAGGGCTATGGAGAGACATTCAATCCTGACTATAAAGAAGCCCAATGGCCTTAACTTCACTGCTAGAGTTAGGGCAGGTTGTCCAATGTCAGGAAGATTATTTTTGCTGACATCAACAGCAAGTTGATTTTATATGGCATGTCTGAAAAATGAGGGACAGTTAAGTCTTGCAAACCACTGAACCCTTGGTTTTCAATCCAGTAAATCTCAGAAGCAGTCTAATTTTTTAAGCCTGTAAATGATCCTACTGACTTCAGCTTAGAAGCTTAAGCACAGCTACAGATGTTTTACAAATCTGGGAATGCAACAACATGAGCTTTCAGGATGAGGATTGACTGTGAATACACAGCTGAGGACAAAGACACAGATTGTTCTGGCATCTAATTCTAAACTTGTTCTTTTAGATCGTGTTCTCTCTGTTAGCTACCCAAAAGACAGCTTGCCAGTTCATTATCTTCCCTCTCTCCTCTCTGTTTTACTGTGCACAAAGGCAGCAGGAATATGTATTTGAGACATGCACAGAACCATAGCCATACATTTTATTTTACACACTACATGTGCCAGCAACTATTAAAACCTGATGGTGCTAAAAGGCTGTGACCATTACATATCTAGTAATGCACTCATCACTGCAGTGCTGTCTGAGTGTCTGGCTGCTATATATTCACTGGTTCCAGAAGAAACCTAGAGGAATCCTGATTCAAACCTGCTGGGTTTATACACAAACTGGAACAAAAAATCGACCCAGTGAATTAACATGCAAGTGAATCTTAGAATGCTTCTTAGAAAGCTTATTTGAATAAGATGGAAAAATTTATAAATCAATATACAATGATCTTCTGACACAGATACACATAAGTAAACATTTTATCTGTAGGGAGATGGAAGTTTTCCCATACATTTCATAGCTCTTAAGAAAAGAAATTACTGTGTAGCCATCCTTGTATCCAAAAAAAAACTTCCCTTCATCAGCAAGCATATCATCGCCTTCCTCCTTTCTCTCTTCTCTCATTTCTCCCCCTTCAATGGCCACATTTTCCTTATGATTTCTTTAGAATTTTCTAGTTTGAGCTACTTACCAGGTGCTGCAAGAAGCCTGGGTGAAAGAAAAAACACTGATATCTTTTCTTCCACCATCAGCACTTCCTTTTAAGCACAATAGGACATTCCAAGGAGTACTTACCATCACTATAAGAAGACTGATACTTCCTTTATCTTAGTCACTATACAAGTTCACTATGTATCTCAACCCCCTTGCATATCTTGTATTTCATTGGTCTCTGCATTTTTTCCTTGAGTTCAGGCCTCTTATTTTAAAATTCCTTCTTGAAATGAGTATCTTCTCTGCCTTATCTACTTTTCTTGCAAAACATGGTATTTTCCCTCTGCTTAACTCAAGCACATCTTTCTGCCCAATTCCCATGCCTGTCTCTTTCTGCTACATTATAGCTGTAGGAATACACATAAACCAGACTGGCAGCTGTGTGTAAGGAATGCCAGATGTGCTTACCTTCATTAAACCTGAGTTGGGTATACTCGCCTTGACATTTCTGGAAGGATAACGTAGTGAAGGAGGACTACTTAATTATAAAAAAAAAAGTATCTGGGGTTCATTTCCTCAGATGTTTACCACAGCCTTTAATAAGAACCTATAGCTGAACATCCTTTACTAGATAGGCTCCAGGTGTTTAGAAGCCCTTCTGCTTATTGACTGCAGCTAGGAATTATAGGACACAAGTGCTGAACCCTCTAGACTTCCCAAGAAACCAAGTACATCCCAGACCTCCATCCAGAGGATGATCTAATTTACAGTTTAACCTGCTATTAAATGGGTAGAATGAGAATCATGTGAAAGCTGATGCTAGTAAATCAAAAGCTATGGAGATTCATATTTTATATTAATTCTTCATAGATTTTATAAATTAGACTCTTATAGAGACTTACAGGACAAGAAAGCTTTGTGGAAAAGCTAAAATGATAATAAAGAAGATGAGCTTGAGTACTGTGTTCAGTTTTGAGCACCACAGTATAACGAAGACATCAAGGTGCTGGAGGGAGTTCAGAGAAGGGCAATGAAGTTGCTGAAGGGTCTGGAGAAAATGTTTTACGAGGATCAGCTGAGGGCCCTAGGGTGGTTAAGTCTGGAGAAGAGGAGGCTGAGAGGAGACTTTATTGCCCTCTACAACCACCTGAAAGGATGTTGTAGTGAGGTGGGTGTTGGTTTCATCTCTCAGGTAACTAGTGATAGGGCTAGAGAAATGGGCTTACACTGCATGAGGGGAGGTTTGGGTTGGATATTAGAAATTTTTTTTTTTTTTTTTTAAGTGAGAGAATGGTTAGGTATAGGTACAGGCTGCCCTGGGAGGTGGTGGAGTCACCATCTCTGGAGATGTTTAAAAAAATACCTAGATTTTGCACTTGAGGACATGGTTTAGTGTTCCTGATAATATTTAGTAGATGGTTGGACTTGATGATCTTGAAGGTCATTTCCAACCTTAATGATTCTATGATTATTTGAACTCTAATTCAGAAATCCCCACAAAAGGAAACACTAGAGGTGACATGCTAGGGAGATTTCTTGGAATAAATAAAGAATATTTTTTCTCTAGGTCTCATATAACTCTGGTACGGGTTCAGTTTTGTAAGCTTCGGTGCAGTTTTCAGTCTCTTTACATACATTGCAGGTCTAGTAAAGAAGTCTTCTATGCCTAAAATATCACCGGTTATTTTAAAATAATCAATGTGTCAGAGAGATAGAGCAACTACAACACGTTAGGCCTTGATGAAAGAGGTTAGCCTAATGTTCTACAGACCAAGGGAAGGGCAGATGATATTTATATTACCCATGAACGTGAATAAGAACACTAAAGGTTATAGGGTTATTCCATTAACTGGATCCATCACCAGGCAGCATGAAAATTGTATTATGTTTCCGGACAAGGCCTTGAGAGAATTGTAACAGGTCCACTGATGTTATTTTTGATTCTGCCTAAATTAAGTGAAGGCTTTACATTTAAAAGACTTTTATTTGGCCATAGATCAATATTCAATTACATGTTTCAATTTATCCTGTCCTATGTACTGTAAAAATTTTCTTGCTATGATTTATGGGAATATTTAATTAGCAAATGCTATATAAGTAACTGACTTGCAAATGTTTGTCTTATAAAAACCAGCTGCAAGTCATGTACTAGTACAGTTTCTTAATAAGACCTAGGATTGAAAATTTAATTTCAAGATACAGTAGTTTGGAAAGTTATCCTCTGAAAAATGCTCACAGTCTGTGTCCTCTGGCCTTCTTCCATCCAAAACTAACACACAGTATGACTCTGACAGTTATATGACACATGAAGAAGAATTAGGAAGACAGTGCTGATATAGTTATGTTATGATCTGACTTGGTTTAAATGTCAGTGCATGGCTCCTGGAGATTCATCCCTCCACCCAGAGAAGGCTCGATTGCTCAAAGATCAGCTTTAACTAGCAAGAATAAATAGACACAGTCTGTCCATGAAAATGTTCCAGTCAGGTTTCCGGGAGACTGAAGTGAAGGTGGAAGTCTCCTTCCTCTCTAGATGTTTGCTCACTTGTGGTGTACTGGATGTTTTGTTCTGAAGGTAGCTCTCCTCCAACACAGTCTCCTGTGTTAAGTCTATGCTTGCACACAAGCAAGGGTACTCTGAAACCATGCTTCTCAAAAGAACAGAAAGAAGAAAGCTGTTCTGGGAAGTCACAGAATCATAGAATTGCTACAGTTGGGAAAGACCTTTAAGATCATAAAGTTCAACCATTATCTACTCTACCAGTGACACTAATATACCATATCCTTGAGCACCATATCCAGATGGCTTTTAAATGCATCCAGGGATGGTGATTCAACCACTTCCCTAAGCAGCCTGTTCCAGTCTTGATGACCCTTTCGGTATAGAAGTATTTTCTAATGTCCAACCTAAACCTCCCCTGGTGCAATCTGATGCCATTTCCTCTTGTCCTATCAGTTGAGCCTTGTGAGAAAAGACCAACACCCACCACTCTATAACCTCCTTTCATGTAGCTGTAGAGAGTGATAAGGTTTCCCCTCAGTCTCCTTTTCTTCAGACTGAACAACCCCAGTTCCCTCAGCTGCTCCTTATGAGACTTATTCTCAGGACCCCTTACCAGCTTCATTGCCCTTCTCTGGATCCACTCCAGCACCTTGTGCTGTCATGGAAAATTTAGGCAGGAGGCTGTATGTTGCTTCTAGATGATAAGACCAGTGATTCTTATTAATACTCATTAGTGGTAGTGGAAAGCCTTACTCCTCCTCCTTCTCTCAGCGGTAGCTGTCCTCCATCCTTTCTATTCCAAACCCATCCTCCAACAGGAACAATGCTCCAAACTGCCACAACATTTGAAAAGCATGTTCCTTTAGGAGATGGATGGCCAGAGTAGGCATCATGGCCACCACTACTAGGGCAGTTCCATTGCCTCGGTCCACTCACCTGGAAAACTGTGTATGCAAAAATAAATAAATATAGAGAAGGCATTTTCTAATCCATAAAACCACCACTAAACAAATAAAATCTTCTCACCTGCAACCAGATATAATCTGTTTTATCACATGGGTTGAACAGTTACAGGAAATCTCTTAATTCTAAAGTATTTGAAAGGTCTTCAATTCTAACAATAACTAGGCACTTAGAAGTTCAGTGCATTGCACACATTCATACCTGAGAAGTAGAGTTACACTCAGAGTATGACCTGTAATACTTATATGCTTTGTGGTGCAGGCAAGGTCCTTCTGAAACTACCACAAAGAACCAAAACAGAGGAGGCAGGCTATGTAGTATTCACTCTTAGTAGCCATATGTCCCCTGTCAGAAGAAAAGATGCCTTGTTCACTTTGCAACTGAAGTAGGTAAAAACCTAGTGAAGAGAAGACAGCTTTGTAGTTGATGTGTGAGTTTTTGATGTGTAACTTTTTTCAATGCATGAAACACTCTTAATGCTATGTCATCTGAATGTCAGGTCTGCCGCAGACTGTTTAATATGGGACCCCAATACTCACAACTATCCAAAAATATTCAGGAATAAATATATAACATTTATAAGAAATTTATGGATGACCTAAGATACCTACTGAGAATTTCCTGAAAGAAAGTAACCTTAGGTTAGAGCGGTCATCTTTGCTTCCTCTCGCCCTTTCTGTACCCCTAGCCCCTGAGCAGTTGATGAAAGCAAAAATGAGATGCTACTCTCTTCTTGTATAATACTAAATTCTGCAATTACCATTTGGCTTCCAAGAATCAAATCAATGCAGAAGATGAAAAAAGCCCAAATTATGCTTTCTTTGCTTTCTGATAGGTGGGACAAATACTGTTCTACCATAACTGGTCATACAGTTTTTAAACCATTCACCACTTCATCAGTTTAACTGGTGCTCTTCGCTATTTTCCCTTGGAACTCATTTCCCAATCTCCTCATACACCTCAACTAGTTCTCAAAACATCAAAGCTCCAGTCTTCTTAAATTTAGAGAATATATGATGTTATATATGTCAATATCATAAACTTTTGCTACTGAATATCAAATGTATGGTGTACTGGCATTCAAATTACACTTACTAAACATGCTGAATTTTAAAAAAAGTTTCCGTACATTATATAAATCAAACATTCAATGGTGCAGAAGTAAATATGTATTTTCCTAGGCAGGCCATCCATTAAGTTTCATGTCAAGCCTAGACAAAACACATTTAAAGAGGTTAACAGCAGAAGTCCACAGTGAAACCACACAATTAAAGACAATGGGTAAATGTCAAAATAAACAAGGCTTTTAGATATAGTCTGCAAACTTCTGTAGAATTTCAACTTCAATGTTACTATATTAATTGTGATTTAGGTGGGAATTCATAAATTCTAAGTTACAATTTAAAGATGGCCATGTCGAGTACTTTGGATCGTAGAATCGAAACTCGTATTTTATCATCCTTCACCTTCAGCAACATCTGAAATAAATGCAGTTTTGTACACTGTCGACCATTTTTCTAAATTAAGGTAAGACATACAACTCTGGAAGATACTTCAAATTACAGACAGGGTAAACACTGTATATCACTCAAGAGAAAGTTGTCTCTGTGGGAGTTTGTATTCTGGATGTCATAAAAATTTCAGAGCTTTCTTGTGTGAAGTTATATTTCAACAGATATACATAGGAGTTTAGAAGGCTTAAATATAGGTCTATTTTACATATGACAATAACAAAAATAGCGTAGCATCTTATTTCAATCATCTTATTTTATAGACAGGTCACTAAGCAGTACTATTTTATCTAAGATTGCCATTTCATAATATAGTTAATATCAGATTATCTAAAAGGATGCTTTATGGAAGATCAGTAGCAAACTAATCTTGTGTTGTCAAAACACTATCATAGCAGAAGGTGACTGAATTGCATAGGGTTCTCAGATTGTCCTAAGTTGTCTTTAAATACATTTGCGCAATGATACGAATGAAGAATAATACACTGAATAATACAATACATTACTAGAATTACTGCTGAAACAACAAGAATGATCTGTAGGACATCTCATGTATTGTAAACATTTTAATATTTTTATTGGCTTTTCACAATATAGTAGTTAAGAACTTGGTCTCATTTACTCTTCTGTGGATAAGTAGTACAAAATTATCAAAGTACTTACACTCAGTATTATCCCTTAGACTTGAACTGTTCTAAGAAAACAGATAGTATGAAAAAATATTTTTGTTATGGCCAGACTACATCACAGCAGCACAAATAGGAGGCTACATAAGGGACTATGCATTTCACTGCATTTCAGACACCTGAAATGCAGTGAAATAGTCCCTTATGACACCTGAGTGATGCAGAGAGGTGTAAAAGAGTAATTCAGAATACCTCCCTTTCTCTATCCACCAGTTTTAGGGACCTACTAAGCTAGACCAAATTAGCTTCCTAAAACATACACATTATACCATTAATCTGTATTAGGATCTCATCTCCTCCTATAGCTAAAATATTGAATTAGAAGCAGAATTTATTTATAATCATAGGTCATCTGCAATGTTAAGCTTAGAGAGAAACATAATTACCTTAATTTCAAAATAAGATACTCCAAGCCAGTGAGGTAACTTTTATATTAAAGGTGAAAAAGTCAATGCCTTCTTTCAGAAGAGCACCTTCCTGGCTAGGCTATTTTGCAAATATGTCAGAAGTAATAGTAAGATAAAAAAAAAAAAGAGTATTACTGGTTTATTCCCTTCCGCCACCCCCCTTTTCTTATCATGTGTTTTCCAGCACTAAAAGTTATCATTTTAGGATGAAGATTTAAACTCATTGCAGCATTTCCATAACCTACAAAATATTTCACATTTTATTCTCAGTTGGCTTCATAAATTCAATATCCCTACATTAAATAATAAATGTAGCTGAAAAGCAGTCACTGTAACTAATGTGAATTTGATGCTCTGGATTCTATACGTTGACCCTCTGCATTTCTATATGATGACATAAGCAGTTCTGCATATTGTGCATCACAATACATATGTGATCATCAAAACGTTCATTGTGATCAATGGTTAATTAAAGCTTCTTATAGTAACCAGTAATACAAACTTTACTGATGTATCCCCAACAGTCTGGTTGTCCTTTCTTTCCTAATTATACCAACTCTGTTCTCTTTTTCAGAAAGTTATCAGGTTCCACTAAAAGAAGAACCTGTATTTTTATGACATGCAGATAAAACCAATACTGTGCGGATGGATCCACCAGGCTTTACTTTGCTGCAGATATTTACAAATGGATTCATAAAACTTTTTTAAGAAGAGATTGTTTAGTGCCTACGTAAACACATGGTGTGCTGCTTAAGTTAAGCCTAACAATATAAATAACATTATGGTCTTATTAATCTCTGGCTAATAAGTGAATTTTGTTTCAGGATTTTATGGATTTCAACAGACTGTAATTTAAAAAAAAGTGTACTTGAAGCATATTTATCTGCTGAATGTGCTGTTTTAGTAATCTCTGCTTATAAACTATCTCTTCCTAAGTTAGCAGCATAACATTTAGCCTGTAAAGACAGATCCTTTGATTAATTATTATTATAATAATTCTTTGTCTATGCTTTTTTTAAATTTTATTTTATTGTTCTCATGTTCTAAGCAAGCAAGAAAAACATTTTTGCCTGTGCTGAGTCCTTGAGATCAGCTCAAAATACATTGCTGGATTTAGGAGTATCTTATATCCACACCTAAAGTCAAACCAAGTGTTTCATTCTTAATAAGTAGAGAGATTTCCATAAAATCTACTACTCAATTATGGGCTTTGGCTTAAAAAAATTTACAATAATGAAAATCAGGTTTAAAACAAATTCATGGAAATCAATCTGTCATCTCATCAACTCTCCTTTTGAGTTCCCCTTATTTAGACATTCCTACTTATTGAAAGGTTAATTGTTGACCTGAGTTTAGTCTTTAATATTCTCTGAACTGAAACGTTCATCCAAAGTATAGGATCATTTAATAACTAAAACAGTATAGGATCATTTAATAACTAAACCAAATTATGTCAGAAGGGATAGCAACATTATCAGTGTTACAGTGAATTTGTGAACTGGTTTGTATATTAAGGATGTTCATGCACCTGTTGTCATTTAATATCAAAGGCAACAAATTGCCATAAAGAATATCTCCTAAATGTACTAAATATCTTCCACCTGCTTTAAAGTAGTATTTCTTTCTAGGTCTAAAAAAAAAAAAAACAAAACAAAAAACCCAAGCAAAGGAAATGCAAAATCAATGTATGTTAGCACTGAATGTACAACAGTGGAATGCACAAAAGGTGTTCAAAAGCTTGGAGAATACTTTCCACTCCAACTGACCCTTTCTGGATACTTCTGAAACAAAAGGACTTTGTTCAGCTTTTGTTTTACCTACCTGACAACTTAGGAACAAGATTTTTTCTACTGTGTTAAAAAGACCTTCACTGGCTGCATTGGAAAGGTTTCCTTATAGAGAGGCTTTAAAACTAACGAAGCCACAAACACACACACACACATTCAAGATCACTTGCTTTATTTTGGGCTTGTCTTTGGTACACCAAGGCTAGTTTCTTTGGACCATCCCACACCACAGGCCATTTAAGAGATTTTCCTAGTTGGCAATTCAGACAGGTGAAACAGGATCCTGCTCTAGAGGAGAAAATCTGCCCTCATTAACTCACAAATCTATTGGAAGCTTTCTGAAATGTATTGGCAGTTCAGAAAATGCACTCTGCTTCAATTTCACCATGCCACTGTATAAATCTGTGGTCCATCTGCTTCTTCCATACTGTGTGCATTTCTGGACCTCCCCTCCTTCTACATCTCAAGGGACTGGACATGAGCAAAGAGGTGAATGCCTGCCCTATGTTGAATGCCTGAGTGAGTTTGATCTCTGAAGCCTGGAAAAGAAAAGACAGAGTTGTGGTAAAATTTTATAAAATCAAGTAACAAGAAAGAAGAGGTGGACAGAGATACTTGTTCAAAACAAGAGCTAGGGATAAGAAACTAAGCTAGGAAGAGCCAGGCTCAAAACAGATGGCTGAACTGTGGAACTTCTTGCCAAAGCATATTTGATTGCCTATGTTTCACAGGGGGTCCAGGGGAGACTTGAAAAGTTCATGGAATACAAATCCACAGATGGTTGCTAAATACATAGATAAAATGTTCCTATCAAGAGTCCCTAACCTGAGAATAGTTGAAGGCTGGAAAGGCATAAAAATACCATAGAATCATTTCGTTTGGAAAAGACCGAGTCCAACCGTCAACGTAGCACTGCCAAGTCCACAACTAAACCACGCCCCTAAGCATCTACATATCCTCAGGGGTGGTATCTCAACCACTTCCCTGGGCAGCCTGTTCCAGGGCTCAATAACCATTTAAATGAATAATTTTTTTCCTGATGTCCAATATAAATGTCCCTTTGTGCAACCTGAGGCTGTTACCTCTCATCCTGTCACTTGTTACTTAAGAGAACAGCCCAATGTCCACCTTGCTATAAGCTCCTTTCAGGTAGTTGTAAAGAGCAATAAGGTCTCCCAAGAGCCTCCTTTTCTCCAAGCTAAATAATGCTCATTCCCTCAGCTGTTCCTCAGGCTTGTCCTCTAGACCCTTTACCAGCTTTGTTGCTCTTGTTTAGACACACTCCTGCACCTCTGTGTCATTCTTGTGGTGAGTGGCCCAAGACTGAACACTGTATTCAAGGTGCAACCTCACCACTGCCAAGTACAAAAGGACAATCACTCTTCTCTAGGCCTTCCCATTTGATCACTGTCTGAGACAGAATATTACAATACATGGATGTGAGATCTGACTCAATACCCCTATGTGTTATTGCAAGTGTGCATGAATCTAAACTACCAATTCACTACTTTTCTATTACTACTGCTATTACAAATATCACATGAGAAAATGAAATATTAAAAAGTGCTTTCACTGCATTTCATTAGTTATTCTTAATTTTTTGTTATGGAGCAGTTTCAATCCACCAAAAATATATTGCACTCTCTTATTTTCACATTCACTTGCAAATAGAAGAAACAGATTAAATCTCCAGTGTACTTACTTCTCTTATAACTTTTATTTAATATAGCTCCGATTTAACTTTTAAATTCATAAATAATCATCTATGAAGAAGACCCAGAGAGGCATTTCTTCCCCATCACATCTTTCTAAACAATCCTACAGCCATGCAGTTGTGATGTCAATGATATACATCTGCAATTGTTCCATCCTTTATGGGTTAGTTGTAGGATGGAATGATGTTTAGATGTAGATCAATGCTGCATCTCTTTCCAGTTGTTCTGTCCTGTTCTGGAGTGAATTTAAAAAAAAAAAATCCCGCTGGTCTCCTTTTTCATTTATTCATTTAATCTTCTTAACACTTTTCAAGCCTGTTGCTAAGAGATAATCAAGAGAAGAAAAAACTACATATAGAAACTAAGTAAAAGTCCTTACTTTAGGAAAAAAAAAAAAAGAAAGCTTCCAGAGTCCCTAGTAATCTTTCCAGCTGGCACGAGATGTAATGTATACTATACAGCAACCCAGCTCTGTCCTTTACAGAGAGATTAGTTGCTCCACGCAGACTATAAACTGCAACTGACAACCTTATACAACAAGAACAGGCAGCTGCAATCTGCTGAAACTGATTTTGTGCCAGAAGCCTCCAACCAGCCTTAAGGCCAAGGGACCAAACTATAATTCTTCAGGTAAATACATTCCATTAAATGAATTCTTTCATTTCAGGCAAATAAGAAGAGGAGCAATGAGAGCACAAGAGACAAACTGTAACATAGCAGCAGCACAGCAGTAGCAGCCCACAGCCAATGTAATTAGCAGTTTTTCTGCAAAATGCTAAAAAAGTCAGACCAAGCACTTTGCATTTGGAATTAATACTCAAGGCTACATTATGGCAGGGATGCAGAAGAACAAAGCAAGGAGTCTGAAGGGTAGAAAAGCAGAAGCTATATGAATCCTGCTTTCTATCCACGCAGTTGGTTAGACTCTAGGAAGATCTCCCTAGAAAACTTTGTTCAGTCCTACCTCCCAGAGACCAGTGACTATATCAGAAATGGCAGCACATACGGTAGTTACCTTCTGCTAGTCCTCTTTTTGAGGGTATTGCTCTCTACCTAAGACATTCATATAGGCACTGTGTACACTTACAGCATGAGCAGCATCAAAAAAGTATCATTTACTGGGCAAACATCATCAAATACTATTTAGAAATCACAAAGGCTGCCAGTTTTGCCTATCAGGAAGACAGAGGTAGCAACATAAATTATGTCTCTTCACAAAATGCCCAACCTGTAATTAAGAAATATTTAGCTTGCTTCCCTCTCCCTATCCATTCATGTTACAATACAAACTTGTTTCTGAGCAAACCTGTTTCTTGCAAACCTGTTTCTGAGCACATCTGGCCTTTGATTTCAGACAGTGCTGAGAGCGGAATCTGCTTAATTTATTCAAAGTAAACTACAGTGGCCCATTCCTTTAAAAGCCCAGTTCTGGGAAGGAGGAGGAGTGTTGCTTTGTGTCTTTGATCAGGAGGAGCCTTGTGAGGAAGGGAGACTACGCCTTCCTGCAAGCAGCAAGGGTGCCTAAGTGCCAGAGAGGTTCTCTGGTGTGCAGATGAACAAGGGGCTTATTGGACAGTAAAAATGCTGCCTTGTAAGATCACACGGTTGGGAAGAAAAGGGGATATTCAAATATTCAGACCTCCAAGATAGGAGTTAGTCTGTTTTGAAGGATGAGCAAGATATACTTGCCCTAATCCAGTCTCAGAACTTGGACTAATAGCAAGCCTGGAGTACGAGAGAACTCTGCAAACACATAGAAGGCAAGAGAAATTTCTGTTTGCAAATCCTCTAAACTTTCTGTCATGTTCTGATTTCTCTACTTTTTAAAGTTCATGCTTCCAATCTCTGTTCTAATAAAACTAGCATTAGAGATTCAAAATGTATTCAGTGCTTAGGGAATGATAAATTCAGAATGACTCCAGTCCCATCAAGCAGGCACTAAATGATATCTCAAAATATGTCCCAGTGTCTCCTGCTTTCAAACTGGCACTAAAAATGGAAGTTTGGAAATCATGTGAACAGTGCTACCCCTGTGAGACTCACTTAAGGCTGAGACTGGCACTGCAATGAGAACCTCATAAAGAGGAAGTTTTTGTGAAAGATACTCCTGAGACAGCTGGAGTTGCTTTGTTGAAAGAAAGATTATTGCTTAGTTTAAGTTGCTTTTATTTTTTTGTAATTCTGAAAACTATAGGTAATACACAGTGATTATTTTTTTTTATTTTTTTTTTTTTAAGGAGTAACAACCCATTAAACACACACATTCACACTCACAAATGCATGAACACAGAAGCCTCCTTCTACTAGCTGGCTACCAGGTGATAATTTCCTACCTGATAGAAAATACTTTTTTCCATCTCTCTCTGTATTTTACCTGTTAGCACCATAAAAGACAGAAAAGACTGATGAAAGTGTGGACCAATAGGAATCTCCTGGAAAGAAGAGAGATTCCTCCCTGCCTGAAGCAGCTTTAAAAAACCCTATTTTTTCACAATATTTCATGCCCATGTTTTCTGTGGTAAACTTTCCCAACATGTCTGTTAGAGTACAGCATTGAGCATGACTGATAAAGTAAGTGGAAATAAGACCGAAAAAGTAAGCAGAAATAGGAAGAGCTGAGAAGAAGGAATGGGTTTGTATATCTGTTTTCTTTAAAAAGCAAAGGTGTATATTTTCTCCTTAAAAGTCTACTCCAAGAGAATTAGAACCACAGAATGTCAGGTGTTGGAAAGGACCTCGAATGATCTAGTCCAACCCCCCTGCCAGAGCAGGATGACCTAGGTAGAGCAGGATCACCTAGATAATGGGTAATAGGATATGAATTTTTATTTTCTAAAATTTCCCCGATATAGTTACATCTGCTAGGACTCCCCAAATAAGATAACCAAAGGTATTTAAACTTTTAGAAATATGAGATTTGACTCTCTGAACATTTACTTGAACAGCAGGATTTTTAGTAACTTTGCAGAATCATAGCGATAACATTTATTTTTACAAATACCAGCATCAACATTAGGGAATAAAAGGGTAGAAGATAGTGTGAGGAAGGAGAGCTGAAGGATTTTTCCAATTACAGCTACTGTTACATCTTTATCATCTCTGGTGCATTAACTATTATGATTTGTACATTTTGTCCAATAATAGTGTCCAAAGAAGTATTTAACTTTATTAGGGTTCTACAGTGCTAATTTAATTTGATATAAAAGCAATTTATAGTGAATATTGGAACATATAACATTGATCTCCTGTCCATGCATAACGTGCATTCCTAAAAGCAACAAAACCATGTATATATCATGTTTTGACTATACAGTTTCCTAAGAAAAATATGTATGTGGAATTTTTCTAATATTACTGGAACTTATGACTGAAAGTCTGACTCTGTAATCTTTACCTTGAATGATTGTAAACAAATTCAAGTAGGAATCTCAGGAGAGTTATCACATCTTTAGCTCCCCAACAAGAAATAACTAGGAGTTCATCAATGATGAAAAGATATTCATTACTATTCACCTGAAACACATAAATTAAAAAAAAAAAAGTCCCAGGTATACAGAGCCACATAATCATTCACAGTTACTTAATATAATGAGGAAAACCACATTGAGTTAGTCTCTTTAAAAGTCCAGGCTGCAATAAGAAAAATCTGCAAGGAAAAACCCAAACTGTCTCTAGCAGATAGAATATCAGAAATAAACTTTTAGCCAAACTAAATCAACCCCCCCTGCTCCCCAGTTCAACATAGCCCCTTCTGCTCAGAGTTCCCTTACTATTCAAAAGCTGATGTGAAAATCCACAAGTTTCTTTTCAGTGCCTGTTCTACTACAAAGGTAACACTGTTTAACTACCTAGATTATAAACTGCTATTCTCTCTTAAATGGTGAATTTATTGCTTGTAGTACTGGAAAAACAGATATTTATGGTTAACAAAGTTTGTCCCTAAATTTTCCCAGTTTAGGATGAAAAGTGATTTAAAAAAATGAGATAATTAATTAATTGTGTAATAACAAATGCAAAGAAAAGCAACAGTGCTATTTGTATACGCACTATAATCATAGTTTCTAATTAAGCAGTGAAACTCCAGACAGCACATTCAACTTAGGAAAAGCATCTATTTTTTGCAATATATTGTGACACACAGGAAACATTCCAAGAAAACATTTTCATGAAGCATATATTATTCAACGTATTATATTTAGTAAAATGACTTGCCTACAGTTACTTTGGCCAATCGGGTAGATACTTAATTAAAAAGGCATTCATACCATAGGCTAAACTAACAAAGACATGAAGATCCAGCATAGTCATGAACTTTCGGGGGATTTTTGAAGCTAAATACCACAGAAATTTTAGAAAACATAAGAAAGATAAACATTAGCAACAATATACTGACAGAGGCTTGCTATTTCCCATTCTTCTACAGAAAGTCAGAAATAAATGTAATTAAATGTCTATAAAGCCATCTACCAACCATGCAAACACATACATGTTCTTAAACCCAGTGAGGACTGACCACAATAATCAAAGTGAATGCAGGCAAAGTGTTATTCAAATTGAACCTAAAAGGCGTATCAGGGAAAACAGGATCTACTATCTATGCTTAGTAAGGAAAATTAAACAATACAGAGGTTGCCTAGACCATCTGATTTTAACTGTCTTCACTCTTACCCTTCCATCTAGTTACTTATGATTCACAGTGCCTAAGAGGAGAAACAGAATCACAATGCTTAATGAACAGATGCTGTATTTTGGTGCTCTCAAGGCTAGCACACAGATGGAAAGATTTTGTGCAGCAAGACCCCAAATATAATAGCTTTTCTTCATGTCATCGCTCCAATACAAGTAATACCATTAAGAGGGGAAGTTTCCTGCATACCTTTTTACAGGACTAAGTTTGTGATTATAAAACTAGTCGTTATGAAAGGATCTACTCTGTGTTCTCAAGAAACCAAATCTACAAGCACTGGAAACTCAATTATACCATGCATTAATATTTCATAAATTAAATTTCATAAGATATACTTGGGTGAACAGAGTAACTAAATTAAAATTTGATTTATAATTAAAAACTTATCAATCATTTCAAGAACATTAGCACGACCGACATTATATATTTGCTACTCTAGTCTCTCCAGAAATTGTAGTGCAACTCGTCAGGCAGTATCAGTTCTGTGCAGTAGACAATGTTTGTGGCACTGCAGAGAGCAGAGAGCATTTAGAATGGACCAGCAATGGCATAATGGTTTATTACGAGTGATATGTGTACTACACTACAAAACTACAAATATATGGAGAAGTATTACATTTCAAAGTTACAGAAACCTCAAATGTTAAATAAGTATGTATTCTAGTAAACTATGCATGATCATCATCAAGAGAGGCAGAGAAAAAATGGGAAGACAGACAGACATTTAGAGAAAAAAACCCCAAACATTATGTAATAGTGTCTGTATGATTATTTATCCATTAGGTCAGAATGGGACTGACTGAAAGCACCATGAGGTTCTTCATGAAGTCTTTCCACAGAGTTAAAAAGTAGAAAAGTGGCATGATTTTGAAATATGAATCATTATTTCCCTTATAATTATAAAATTGACAATACCAGTACATTACGCTGGTATATTTATAGATTCCTCATTTGGTATGGTTATGCTGTTAAAGTTCAGATGATATCACAGCATTTATGAATAGATTATCCATACTACAGAGAAGAATTACTTTCCTTTTCTGTCAATACTGCTTTAGGAGTTAGTAATTTATAGACGGATTATGGTATGTTTGTTTCAACAAAACTTTTAGCAAATTTGGAGATAAGCTGAAGAGTTAGCCATTTGCCAAAGTGCCTTATTGGTTCAAAATCAAAGTTCTCAATACCTTGTCAATATAATTTCATACAGATAAATACACTCAACTTCATGCAAGAATTATTAGACTATACTGTTAGATCAAGCACTTCTTCACCAACAAGATTCCTAAGCAGAAGGCACTTCTGTAAAATGCATTTAGTTACATTCTTCTTCTGGCAGAAGGACCAGTGATACTATGTATTAATACCTAACATAATTAAAACGTTTTCTTTCATAATGTAAAACTTAAAACGTAAAGTGTTTCTGGTGGATTGGAGAGTTGAACCCATATATTTTTAATCTCAGACTTAATCTTGTATCTGGTTAAGTAATTATCAAAATAGTTGAAAACTGGATGGGTGCCTTCATCTAAACCTGCCAGAGTAACCTAACAATATTTTACAAACACATACCATGTAGGGCAATTTGAAGAAAAAAAAGCAACACTAAAACAACCCCAGTCTTCTGATTTCAATCCAAATAATAAGCAAGTAGGTTTGCCTTGGTATTTATGCTGGAATTAATTGGTATGAGATGAGCATAAGATGGCAAAGGACAAAAGAAGGAATAAAGAGAAATAAAGAGAAGCCAAAAAACCATCTGTTTGGGAGGAGAAGTAAGAAACAAGAGCATGCCTAAGCCTCACAGTCAGAATTTGAATTTGGACATAGATAGTGAGTAAAAATGGCTATAGCTAATGCTTTCATTGGGATTTCTCTTGGTATAAAGGGGAGAAAATTCAGACTCCAAATGTAAAGACTATTAAAGGATGTTAACCATAAAATAAAAAAGTAAAGTGAAATCCTTAAATAAGATTATGCTCTTCAGTGAAGAAACATAAGTTAGTATGTTGTTGTAGGACATATTTCTAACCTTGGAGATTTGGAAAAGCACAGGGGAAAAAAATGGGCCTTTAATACTATTCTGTAGGCCAATTAAAATACAACTCAATCTAGTGAATAAGAATATGCATTTCTAAAATCCAAATTCATAAAAATATGGCATTTTTTACATTAATAGGTAGCATTATTTTTATTATTATTTCAAAAAGATTTTAACAAAAGATTAAATAAAGTTTATTATTTCTTACAGTTAAGGTCTCTGACAATGAAATTATAAACAATCCTTCCTGTTATCATCTTTATATTTGTAAGATTTATTTTTTTTTCCCACACTGAAAAACAGTGATTTTTTTTTTTTTTTTCCAACTACGGAAGCTTAATCTAAACTCTGGAATCCCACTGTCTGTCTTCTATTCATGTATTCACTATGAAAAGATTCTGCAAGTCCTGCAGGTTCTGAAGTAGACATGCCTATACCACTGTTAACAGTTATTCCATCCAGAGAAACGGTTTAAAATAAAACAATGGTGTCATTTTTTTTCCCACCAAAAATGCAATGGATTTAATACTAACTAAGTATTTCAAAGGAAAGCATCCATTTCTATTTCCCCCCTTCCCAGAACTTCTTCAAAACAAGCTAAAAAGCACCAAATTGAGAAGTCTATAATTTTATTTCATCTTTTCATATCACTATCTTTTTTGATAGTTCTAATATGTTACAGAATCCTAAATTTTAAATATTATACATTTTTATGGTTCTTGTCTTACACTTTTCCTTTATTAACAGCTGATAAAAAGTAAAGAAATTTCTTGTAGGAAACTTTCCCCTCTAACTCACAAATGACTCTAAGTAAAAATAAAGGGAGTCTGAAAATCGAAAATACTTCTACTGATATTGCATTATTTGAGTCCAGCTCATTTTTATTACAGCTACCTTGGATATCCGGACAAAAAGATAGGAAAAAGCAATTTCAGAAACAAATTATCACTAATGAAAAACCCCGGATACATACAAACAAACAGGCTTCGGACAATGGTGGATTTTATTTTTATCTATTATTTCAGAATGTCTCTGGAGAAGCAATAGTCTAAAATACTATTAGGAGGCCTTTTTAATAATTTTCACGTGTTAATCCATGGTTGCAACACTATCATAAAATAAATATAAAAATAAAAATATACTGTTCAGTAATATTAAAATAATACTTAGAAAATGGGTATTAAATGGAAAGGTCGAAAAAAGTATTTTAAATAAGTTGATGTTTCAAAATTGCTCTATTTTGCAGTCCTTATGTCATAAATAATAACTATATGTCTGTTAATCCTTAAGAGAATAGAGCTTTCTTAAACAAAGAAGTTGGTTGACACAGAATTTACTAATCAGGAAAAGGGTTGGTAGATTAAGACTGTTACATCCAGTCAAGTTGCTCTGTCTCTACCCATGCATTGGAGATGGTAGTGGTAAGGCTGGTGTAATGTTTCTTGAAATCTCACGTTAGTGCCATAGCAACACAATACATCAAGAATAAATTCCTGATCTGCCCAATTAAAACAAAAGTTGAATTACTTTGGACCTGACAGATTTTTTTTAAACTGAAGGACAATCTTTGTTGTTGAAATCAGAACTGACAGCGTAACTGTATTGGCTTAGAGCTATCTCTTCTGCTTCTCACTGATTAAAGTGAGAGTTAATATTCATCTTTAGCTATATTTGAACAGAGAGATAATGAGAATATTTTGTCCATTCCTGGGCATACAGATGTCATCAGCTGCACATTTAAAGCCCCAGAAAAGGAAACAGAGAGGATTCTAATTCTAAAATCTTCAAGTCAAGACATACAGTAGGTTAGATATTCTCTTTAGGGGACTAAACAGTTCACATTAATTGTTTTCTGCACTGCACATGACAAAAAGTTTCCCATGTGGTATAGGACTGTTGTAAGTTACTGTTCTGGTTTTGGCTGGGATAGAGTTAATTTTTGTAGCAGCTGGTATGGAGCTGTGTTTTGGATTTGTGACCAGAACAGTGTTGATCATACAGGGATGTTGTTGCAGTGTTTACACAAAGTGAAGGCCTTTTCTTCTTCTCACCCCACTCGCAAGTAGGGGTGTACAAGACGTTGGGAGGAGACACAGCTGGACAGCTGACCCCAACTGACCAAAGCGATAATACCAAACATATGACATCATGCTCAGCATATAAAGCTAGGGGAAGAAGAAGGAAGTGTGGGGGATGTTTAGAGTTACGGTGTTTGTCTTCCTACGTAATTGTTATATGTGATGTAGCCCTGCTTTCCTGGGGATGGCTGAACACCAGCCTGCTGATGGGAAGCAGTGAATGAATTCCTTGTTTTGCTCTGCTTGCGTAGCTTTTGCGTTATCTATTAAACTGCCTTTACCTCAACCCACAGGTTTTCTCTTTTACCCTTCCAATTCTCTCCTCCATCCAGACGGAGAAGGAGAGAGCAATTGGCTGTGTGGTGCTTAGTTGGCAGCTGGGGTTAAACCACAACAGTTACACACCAGGGTGCTGAGTATCTCCAGTTATTAGAAAGCATATCTCAGTGTTGACTAGATTCCAGTGGTTGCCTGAGAAATCCTGAATAATACACTTTGCACACCTGGTGCATTAAAAAAAAGATCTCATTATATCCCATTATTGAAATGGGCAATAGAATGCCAAGAACATATTAACTACAGTAACCAATAATGAATATAATGCATAATGTAGTGAGTAGTTTGCATTTCAATTTTTTTTTGCATAATTCTTGTAAGACTAACCATAAAATGACCTGGCTGTACTTTCAAAAAACTGGTTTACTTATTCTCGCTCTCTTTTCTTTATAAATCTAATTAATTCTAATTCTAATTATTCCCTGAGTTTTATATGAAATAATGGCGTATCTTTTTTAAGTAGTATTTTGGGGTGCAACATTAAAATACATCTAGCACTAGGTTTCTTTAAAAATATTACAGGCTATGACCTGAAGAAAATAAAATGTCAAGCACTGCTATACATCTTCGTATGTCAGCATATGAAACAAAGTAGAAACAAAATACATTTAATACTCTATTCTGGTCTCTCATGAATGACTTTAAACCATTTCAAATATTGACATTTAAAAAACAAAGTAATATAGCTATGAAAAAGAGCACATTATTTCCTAAATTATAACTTTGTTCGTCTTCATGCAAGAAGTTTGAAACAGGCTAATTTTGTGTGAATCTTTGGTTTGCCTCAGCTGGAAGGGGAAAAGGAAAAAAAAAAAGCTAAGCAGCACAACCAAAGCATGTACACGCTGTTAATATTAGACAGTGATGAGACATACAAGAAAGAGAACTCTGAATTCTTGATGAATCATGGCAACCTTGTAGGGACAAGTGAAAGCAAAAATAAAATTCAATATCCAAATATACTCAGTGGTTGGACTAGAACCACACCTACTAAATAAATAATATTATAGATAGCATCAAATGAATGAATTGTGGTAAACAGAAGATCCTACTTCATTTGCTATGCACCATTAATCAAGACTAAACACTTCTTAAGCATGCCAATGTTTGGACCCTCTTTACATTTTGAAGAGGTCTTAATAAAACGCACAGTTTGGAATAGAAGAATAGACTACTTAGGAATCACAGAAAGAGAATCCTATCTGAAAAATAAGTGTACTAAATGTTCCTGAAGAGAAATCTGAATGTGTTTCATTGTTTTCCCTAATTCCATATAGCAAGTAATTCTTTTTTAAAGTTGTGTCAAATGTGAAGTAAACATTGCCAGAAAATAAAGAGAGGTCAATGGCCATGTCAATCATTAGATCAGTGCATCCTTTTTATGTTGCAAATGTTGACTTGAGTGCACTCCAAGCATTATAAACTGTCATAAAACCAACGTACAAACCTGAACCCGAACTTTACCAGTGGAATGAAGTCATCGTGACCCTTTTTAAACAAACGCAAGAGCTCTCTGAGTATGTCACAAAATTCTGTATTCAGCTATCTTAACAGTGGATTTCTATTTCAATGATCTGTAACAAAGGAATGATTTTGTTCATTTTGCAAATCTATCTTAGTCTACACACTATTGATTTCAGTCAGTTGAGCTGCAAAGCACGGATAGTGAAGTCTATGCACCTAAAATAATCCTCCTTAAGAAGTATAGGAGTAAAAAAAACCAAAACAACCAACCCTTACATAACTGTGTGACAGGAATCTGATTTATAAGGTGGCAAATCAAGTCTAGGTTTGGTGATTGTGAGAAACTACCAGTAGGCAAGTTCTGCCATATAACATTCATGATATTTATTAGATAGGGAATGATAACACAAATTTTTGCTTGGTGAGATGAATTAGTCATTTGAAAGAGATCACCTTCCAAATTGCCTTTCTGTCCTCACCATTGTAATTTTAAAATGGCTGCCTTTCATATTTCAGTTAAATACAATTTTTCATAGCTTACTGTAGCCCTCTAAACAACATTTACTATCAAACAGCCAGTAGCTCTGTGGACAGTGGTGTATTATGTAATGCAAACTCTACTATATAATCAAGAGGCAAAAGTGAAATACCCATTTATTTTTCCAAGACGTGACTTTAAGTTTGAAGTATTTATCAGATTCAGCCTGTCAAGTTCAATATAGTAGTTTACTCTGATAAAGAAACATAAAAAAACACTTGATATCTCAGTGCAAAGTAATCTTTCTTTTGTACCTCATTTTCATCTGGTATTGATCAAGATAACTGAAGCAATATCATTTGATGCCAGCAGATAAACTGGCTAGGAGTTTGCTTCTTCTGAGTATATCAATAATGAAGGATGTACTGGATTCTGGACTCTTCTTCCTCCTTTCAACCTCCACCCAGTCTAGATTATATTTACAGTGATGTGGTAGATAACATCCCTGTTTATATTATTTTACAAGTTAAACTCTTTAAAGATTGTTATTTCTCACCTCTTTATTTTCTAAAATATTCCCATTTTCTTATCACAACTTAATTACTCTGCTCTTACCCTCTACTGTATTTTCTTTCATCAGTAAGATCATAATTTTCATACTGCCACTGTCATTGCTATTGCTACAGTTCACTGTAGTTTGTGAAGAGACACTCATATATTTCCTAATTGTTTTACAGTTATAGACTCTTAAACAGGCATACTGAAACGTGTCTTTCAAACACCCACAGGTGATTCTGTAAGATGTGCTACAGTGTTTTGGACCAAGAACTCCAGTATTTTGTCTTCAGCTTTGGCAAGATAAACGCTTCAGAAAGAATGAGAAACACCCAAAATGTAGGGCAGGATTCCTTCTCACCTTTCAACAGCCAGTGGCAGAGGGGTTTGGAGGTTGCATCCAATGGATTGCATTTAATGGATACCATGTGAATCTTTCTTCATGAAATTTCCATGTCACTTCTAAATAATTGTATGCATTACGTTTTATCATTTGCCTGATAATTTCACTAGGGGCCTTTTACTTTTTGTTGTTGTTTACTGAAAAGTATCAAATAATCAGGTTATTTACCTTCTCTATTTAGCTTAAATAACACATAAAGTATAAAACCAAGCTTTTACCATGAGCTGGACTGAAGCATATTAAAAAATGTTAGATCATAAACGATGTGTGCTCACATAAAGCACAGTCTGAATTACTTTTTTTTTAAAGATTAGTAGTCAATGAAGATATTTGTATTCTCAAATATTTGACCAAAGTCATCATTCCTGCTGGGCAATGTGTCATAAACACAAGTCATATAAAATTCTTAACCAATTATGGCATACATAAATAAAGCTGTAAACTAAAATCTTTATAAGCTGACTATTATTTGTGAGAAAAAACCAATATGGTTGCACAAGCTAATTTTTTTGTATCAAACTCTTCTGAACAGAGCTTTTCAAGTTTTCTATTTTAGGTTCAGCAGTTTCACTTATTTTCCTTGTTTTCTGAGAGAAAGAAATTATTGGCATGATGTTGCATCAATACTTTAAATATAGGTTTTCAAAATGCAAATAAGGAAAGAGTTAAGAGCTCTTTCTATTTATAATGAAAAGTGCCAAGCTTGAAAAAAAATGGCATAGAGTCAAAAAACGTAATTCCTGACCAAGAAAACAAACCTGCTCAGTGATAAATTGTCAAAGCAGCAGAGAGGAGAAAGGAGAAGGGATATCATTAAGCCAGAGTAATTTTTAACATAAATTACACCTAACTACACTGACAGTATAGAACATAGGAAGAAGCAGATATCAGTTAAATGCATACTACTGCTTCATACAAAATATTTTTTTTCCTCGGTACAAAATTTCCCCTATCCCTAATCAAAAGCTTCTTAAAGTTTGTCTCATAAAGTCAACACAGGACTTGTTCTTTCATCACTAGAAGGATGTTTACTGAATTCTCAAGCCCAAATCTTGCATGCTCTTAGTTTTTAGTTGCTCAGCAATCAGTCATCTTTACTCCACTTATAAAAAGTTTTAAACATTTCCACCATTAACGGAGGTTTTTTATCCTTTCACTATGCTTCTGTGCTGGGAAATAAACCAGGAAGCTACAGGAAACCCCTACACAACCCTCCAGCTTAAAACACTTAGAACTTGTATAGCAAGTACTTTATGCCTAGTACAGCTGCTGGCAGAGAAATTGGCTCCGATCTTACCTCCCACGTCTCCTGTAGCTCAACTGCTTCCGCTGGGTAGTTGTTTATTTCTCTTTTCCTTTCATATCCCTGACCTTTTTTCTAATGTTGTGAGCTGAGTTTGGAGTCACAGTGATGAATGAGATGTGATGATGAGAATCATAGTGAGGGTGCAGCATGCAGGGCTGTTTCTCGGGCAGCATAGCAGCAGACAGAGGAGGGGGGTAGTGGAAATCTGACAGGTTTAGCTTGCTGACAGCCCATGTTTATAGGCTCTGTAAAGAATACAGATGAGATGGAGGAAAGGCAGAGATGACAATGACATAATAAATCTTAGCCACAATGTTTTCAGACCAAAAAAGTGAAGAAATAAAATCAAGTTTGGGATGCTGTTAATGGTTAGGCTGTCACAGAATTGAACCTCTTCACTGTCTGCTTCTTTGGATGAGATTAATAGATACACTAGACTCCTCTGTACAGTATTCCTGCCATCTGCACAGAAAATTGCAGTCCTTTCTCCCCTTTGACCACAAAATACTTTAGGTAATAAATGAGTTAGGCATTCTAGATACACAGGGTGATATATCTGCATGCTTCTTACCGATACACTCCAAAATACCTGAAAGAGAAACTTTATTTAATGCTTGGAAATTATTTGAAGTTAAAAGTAAATAGAAAAAAAAGAAGTAAAAAAGTAAATACAAAAGACAAGTGGCAAGAATAAGCATCAGGCTACATTCTAAAAGCAGCAATCATCTCCTCATCTGCTTCAAACATGTCTGTTTAACTTCAGTGGAACTATGCCAGTTTATAGCAGGTGAAGTTCTGGCCTCTAGTCTTCATTTGGGAAAAAATCCAAGTAAACTTTAAGTCCAAACTCCTAAGTAAGGACTTCAAGATCTTAACTAGTATCAAATTTTTAAACATTCAGATTTTCTTCCCAGATACGGTAAAAGTTTCCTTCACTCTTTTGAATATATCCAGTATAAATATGACTTGTGTGATGCAACCTGATCATACACCCTACCTCCAATAGGTTACATCTTGCAGACAGACTTCTGCAGCACTGCTCTCATTTTTCAAATTCTGCTTATTCCTACAAGAGCTACACCTTTTCACAATTCCCACTTATGAAAAAAATACGACTGTGAATGCAAACCATCCCTGCAAAATACTTTCATTATTTTATACCAGTTATCATTACCCTCAACAAACAAGTAAAGACAGTCAAAGTAAGAGAAGCCTTCTACCTAATTACTGGTAAGGATGACGAAAAGTTCCTTCCTTGTCAGAAGCTGTAAAGTCTGTATCCATTTTCATTCGTCTGAGTCCAGTGCTAGCAAAAGAGTATATAATATTCATCTTCCTGACCTTTCCAGATTACATTATTGTTAAATGTAGTAAAGACAAGGCCGGTATACCCAACTGAATGAACAAAAGAGGTAAAAGAGCTTTTATAAATTAGACAGAAGAAACACATTGATATATCCCTGTGTTTTCCCCACTGTCTTCCAATAGTAACATCGACTTTCAGGCCAGCCTTCATGCTTTTAATAGTTTATTTGTGAACTGAAGCCTGGTTTGGCTTCCAAAATTATGCACGCCATCCTACAGGTCTAATCCACACAAGGCCGGCTGCCCATCAGCCTGCAAAACTGTAAATGGTGCAACCTTCATTTTACAGCATGTGAAAGGCAGAGGCACAGGGGACAAATAGTTTTGTTTCCTATAACCTGTAACTTTTTGTTTCCTGTAAGTAGACCAATGAACCCTCATTGAGCCAGGAACATGTGCTAAATTTATACCAAGTGAGATTCATAGAAAGGAAAAGTTTTCATGAAAACAAAACTTTTTTAAGGCATGTAAAAAAAGAGCACAAGAATAATCACTAACCACTTCTGGGAAAGAGAATGATTCTCTTCCTAAATTTGGGGAGAAGGAAGACTTTCATCTTAAGATCACAAAAAAAAATATATAGAACTCTCAATTGTCAGTAAACTAGTGAAGTACTGTTTTTATAACGTATATTAACAGAGTTTAACTTGCAGAATTAAGCAAGTTCAAGTGATGTAGCCAATATCTCCAAGGTTTTAATACCTGTACTGATATTATAAATAGTTCAGAATAGGGAAGACTACTGCTTCTGTGATTAGTTTAGGTAAATGAGAAAGAAGGCAGCAAAGTTTTTATAATTATTCCTGTCTGATCTTAATTCTAGCTCTTCTGACCTGCTAATGTGATAACAGTGGCCTTTAATACCCATTCCTGACCTTGCCCTGCTGTCCATTAGTCTCATATTTCACTGAAATGTAGAGCACCCCAAACCAAAAAAAGGTAGCCCACACAAAGAGATGAGAAATGTGTGTTTTCTACCAACCATTAATTATTTTTGCAAGCACACGCATCTTCCTAGCATTTTCTTGAGAGTGTGAAAACAAACCTAACCTCTATAGTCAAAAATCCTTATGTTTTGTTCTTTACTTTTCAAAAATTTCTCTGGGGGTGTAGCTGAACAGTGAGAAAAAAATTGTGATAGAAACATAAAGTGTCTACACTCCCAAAGTCAAGCTGTCGTCTCAGCTGGGGAGGCTGACATTCAATGTTAAATTCAGCTAAAGATAGAACGAGTGAGGCTGCTGCCTAATAGGACTATTGTCAGTGGAACTGTTTCATCCCAGACCTGGGGACTAGTTCCATTCTTCTTCTGAAAATGATATTTTCACTCTTTCACGACTTTTGCCAAACAAACCTTTCTTAGTCAGTTCTTGATTTTTTTATCTATTATACCTTCTGTCTGTGTTATTTCCCACCTTACTGAGTAGAATTTTAAATCCTAAGACAGTAATTATTATTTATAAAATCAGGGACTAGGGATGGCTGGTTGTTTCACTTCAAAAGGGAGAACAGCCAAGAAGCCTACTTTAGTGAAGTTAGCTATTTTCTTATTTCTTACGTTATTTTCTTAAGAGAGAGTTAAATGTGGCACAAACTAGCTTCAAGAAACTCTCCAGACTGTGCAAACCTTCCTCTACTTTGACATCTGCTTCAGAGAAGAAATTATTGAATTCAGGTGGAGATACGAATAGACTCTTTGTCACTAACTTATAATGGGAAGTCTATCAAACCTCAGTCATTAATTAAAATCTAAATTTATTCCTGTTCTTGGTAGCATGCTGTAGGGGCTCACTGTATGTCAAAACCCAAATGCAAAACCAATGCTAACACCAAGCTCAGAATGTAATCAATGAAAATTATATCCATGTCATGGAGGACGTCATTCCATTATTTAAGAATAATCATGAGGGTAGTTTAGCTTTTTTTAAAGTACTAATTGGCTTGGAGGGACTAGCAATTTAATCTGGGAACCTAAATGTTCTGAGACATACTATACAGCTAGTGAATTCAGCTCCTCTCCTACTTCCTGCACAGATGTCTCAGGTCTGTAACAGTACCATATTTCACAGTGATATCTTTGTATTTGAAAAAAAAAAACAACTGTGTGGGGGAAAAGTGCCAGTCAATTGTCTTCTGATGATGCTTCTGTCCATCACTAAAAATTTTTTCTTGTGCAGTCCAAGTGGCCTCTTGGATGGACAGCTTGGGAAGGGTATCTTGCCAGTTGGTGGTGTAACTGGATCCTCTTCTCCAGCTTTCTATTGCTAGATACACAGGAAGTTTCTGATTTGTACCAGGGAATTGGGCTGTAGATGCAAATAAAAGAGCTCTGAGAAGGAACTCTGCCAGACTCCCTGAGGTCTTCCTCTTTTCACTAGTAAACAACACAGGATAAATCTGGCAACAAGAGGGGACACAATTATCTAATCAAAGAGGCTTTGTGTCAGTAATTAATTTTTTTAGAATATCACATTAACTCTGAGTTCAAGTAAGTCAAACACATAGCTTTCCTGCCCATGTTATCAAGCAGGTGTAGTTTACTAAATAAGCAGCACAACTGTTACCAGATCATATGTAGCCCTGTAGAAATATCTAGACTCCAAACAGGGATTCACAAAAGGTTTCCCAACTAACTGAACAGCATCTAAACAATTCAATGAGATTTCAAGACAAATATAAAAACATGAAGTACAAATCACACCTTTTTTGCGCAATATCCTAAGCTTTGCTACCACCACAGAGCTAAGGCAGACAGTTTTCCTGTGAAAAATCTCTTAGCAGTGTCACAGAAATGAACCTGACCCCTAAAAGACACACTGTGAGGAATAACACAGAAAGGCTCAGGCTGTGTATATGAGATCTGCAAATGAATAAAGACATCCTCAAAAGGGGTTCAGAATGAAATTGCCAATAAAAAGTTTGTGCAGTAAGGATCTCCTCGTCCTACTGGGAGTGGACATCTGAGGAAGAGCAGGAAGAGCATATATGAATGTGCATTGGCTTCCCAAGGTATTTCACAGTCTGGTGAGAGAAAAGACCTTGGTGCTTCTTTTGAAATCCCAGATGCTGCGTGATTCACCCAGGGAATAAGATTTAGTTATGGAGGAAGAAATGTTAGGAGTTATTGTCACACTTTGGTAAACTTTATTTGCATGAAGCTGTAGTTCTTTTTGGGTTTAGGGCTTTTTTTTTTTTTTTTTTTTTCTAAATTCCCTAAAATTTTTGACTAGTTATGGTTTGGAAGAAAAGAGATTTTATTCTTCCAACTTCTTTTTAAAGAACAGACTAAATTCTCTTTCATTTTTTTCCATATATCTTACCAGTTTGACTTATAGAATCTAGGTATAAAAAAAGCTATAAGAAATCTATCAGATTCTGAAAGGTCATGCAAAGGGGAGCTCGCTGGGGAGCTTTCATCCGGGCTGCTATGACCTGACTTGGCATTCCCCTTACTGCAATACTTGATACTGTTATAACCAAAAAAAAAAGTTGGGGTATGAAATTTATTTACAGTGCTTTACTTGTTATACACATTACCAGCTCTTGCAGATGAAACCGAATCCAAACTCAAGTCTTGGCATGAAAAATAGTGTTGGAGCTCATTAAATCAGCTTGAATAATATAGCAGGATAACATCCCTGTTGGAAAATCTGAATTTGGTGTCATCATCTTTCTCAAAATAAAGTGTTAATGATTCCTCTTACAAACTTCTAGCATATGAAATGAATGTAGACAATCTGTTTTCTCAAGAACTGAAGAAAATAATTCCAAATGTGTAAAAAGGAATACAACTGAGATGGCAACCTTAACATTTTTTTCCCCATTCCATCATTTGCTCATGGACTTCTACATTTTTTTAAAGAATCTTAAGGAAGTACAATAATATTTGTCTGAATACATATGGCAACCTTCAGGGTAAAGTCTCATTAAGTCTGATGCTGCTTAATAAAAATTTGCCTGAGTGAGAAATTGTTGATTTGTCCCACAATACATTTTCATGCTAAAATGAAACCTATGCTATATATATGTGTGAGTATACGTACATACATTTATACATGAAAAATATAAAACAGTGCCTCTCTGTATATTACATACTTATGAATATACAGTATATACAGTTTATATATATACATATATACATGTTTGAAGCAGAACAGAATACGTAGAAGTTAATATATTACCATTATATGTACTAGAAAATAACAGCTAGGTTAGCAAAAGACATGCATAATCCCACTACTAACCCAGACCTGTCTTATTGTGGCAGCTGTCTCACGTAAGCATAAATGACAGTACGTAATATAACCATAGAATGAACCATAGAATGGTTTGGGTTGGAAGGGATCTTAAAGATTATCTTTAAGATTATCTATAAGATTATCTATAAGACCCAATACCCCTGCCATGGGCACTATCATGGTTTAGACCTAGTTGAGAGCTGGGCACCATGAGGCTGCTCGTTCACACTGCCCCATCTCCCCACAGCGGGATAGGAAGGAGAAAAAGGCAGGAAAAAGGCAAAACCCTGTGGGTTGAGATAAGGAGAATTTAATAGAACGATGCAAGAGGATAAGAAGCAACAGTAGTAACAGTAATAGCAATAAAACAATATATAAAATGAGTGAGGTAGACTGCACCGACCAACAAGCTCTGCATCAATGGCACCTCACCAGGGACCTTGTGCCCACCCTAGCCAGCCCCCTGCCCTTATATGGCAGGAATGATGTCAGTATGGTATGAAATATCCCATTGGCTACTTTGGTTGTCTATCCTGGTTGTGGTCCCCTCCCATCTTCTGACAAAAATTAATCCTATTGTAGTTGAACCAAGGACAGGCACCTTCCCTTAGATCATAACACCTCCAGGTAGAGGGCATCCACAACTTCTCTGGGAAACCTGTTCCCATGTCTCACCACCCTCACCAGAAATAATTTCTTCTTTACATCTAATCTAAATCTACTCCCTCTCAGTTTAAAACTGTTACTCCTCATCCTATCACTACACTTGTGGATAAAGAGTCCATCTTCATCTTTCTTGTAGGCCCCCTTTAAGTACTGGAAGGCTGCTATAAGGTGTCCACAGAGCCTCCTCTTCTACAGGTTAAACAACCCGAACTCTCTCATCCTGTTCTCATAAGGGCGGTGCTCCACAAACTATAAATATGAAATAATTTTGGGATCCAACTTGCTTCCATGACATTTTAGAGTCTAGAGCAAGAAGTCAGTATAAAGAAAAATTTATCACAAACTCCTTTTCAGTGGAGTTTTAGATTTGTTATAGTATATAGAAACAATATTGGTTACTATGGGTTTTTTGCTCCTGAAACTGAGTAAAATGCCCGTGTTTACATCATTACATCACTGAATCTTACCCTATTTTTGAATGTATTTTATTTAGCTACCTAAAGTGGATGAAAGGATTGGGATAGATCATGTAGCTTAAAAAGAGAAAATAGGAAACAGATATTTAGACAAGTATTTATTTATATATTCAAACTGCTGTATTTCATCAGTGAGTTGCCTGCACGCAACAGACATGACTGAAATTTGTCTACAAGCTCTAAGCCAGACGATCCATCAGAAAAGGTATTGGGGGATTGTAGCAGAGCCCTGTAGCCTGCCTCCAACAGGTACCCAGCAAGCGTGCAGAAAGGGTAAGGTGCAGTGGTAATAGCCCAGAAAATGCTCCCTCCTCCCACAAGAAGAAGACTAGGGAGCTCCCAAGTCACAGGGGATACCCTGATGCTGCTTACTGCTTGCTGGCTCCCTCCCATTAACTCACCTGCTCCCTTTCTGCACCCATGTAAGCTCCCAGTGCCCAGGTGCCCCCTGCCAGAACACCAGAGCATCTACCAGTCTCTTGGACCTTATTAATGTTTACAAATATCTGCAGGGTGGAGGTCAAGTAGAAGAGGCCAGTCTCTTTTCAGTGGTGCCCTGTGATAGGATGAGAGGTAATGGTCACAAACTGGAGCACAAGAAGTTCCACCTCAACATGGGGAAAAGCTTCACTGTGAGAGTGACTGAGCCTGGAACAGACTGCCCAGAGAGGTGGTGGAGGCTCCTTCTCTGGAGACTTTCCAGACCCACCTGGATCTGTTCCTATATGACCTTCCCTGGGTGACCCTGCTCTGGCAGGGGGGTTGGACTCCATGATCTCCAGAAGTCCCTCCCAACCTCTACTATTCATGATTCCATGGTTCTATGAAACTTTCTCACTCTACTCATACACCATACTGACAGAAAATTGGCAAAGTCCTTTAGCTGAATCATGCTTTTCTTTCTGTAATTTATTTATTCTTCTCTTTGGTATGTTTAATGTATAAAAATGTGAAAACCACATGCCACAGCAATTTAATACAAACCAACACACTATTAATAATCCTACTATCTGAGCTTCCAGTTGTGAGCCAGCTCTGTACTACAGAGGTTCAAGTCACCCTTGAGACACTGGTTGAAAGGCCAGGAACACTGAAACTGCCTGTCCTAAACCTTCCTTCAGTGGTAGATACATACTAAATATCCTTTAATTATTCAAGTTCCGTATCTAACCACTTCAGTTCCGTGTGAATATATATATAGCCATATATATATGTGTATATATATACACACAGAGTTTAAATCAACATACTTGCAGTCAATATGCTGCTGTTGAAAACAACACTAAAATTCAAGCCTATGTACGCTAATAAACAGGAAAGGAAGAATATGAAGGGCTGTATGTTTTAATTTGCTGAGAAGCAGAAAACTTATTACAGCTTGCCTATTCCATTCTATTTATCTGTCTATAGATAGAGATCAGATAAAGTTATAGATAGGCTGCATTGCTTGGCTCCATTAATGATAAATGTAATGAACGCAAACATTAATTCACTAAGCAGTATGGGCAACCCTGGCAGATCAGACAGAAATAACTAAAGGAGTTTTATTAAGTAAAGCAATGTTTTTATGCATCTGGAAAAAGTTTCCTACATTGTAGGAAAAATTAAATGTTTAAATTACAGTTTTGTTTTACATTAGGTACTCACCATTTTAGCCTTTTTTAACTTATCAATTTAAGAGTTTTCTTTGTATATGGCTCATCTTTATGCTTATGTCATCCTTTGAATATCTGGAGAGGAAGATGAGATTGCACTGTTCTCCAGAAAGCAGCTATGGAAAGCCATCATATATTGAGTACTTCTTATCTCTTCTTACTTGAATCTGTTTCTTCTACCATTTTCTAAACCTTCTATTATATCATCTCTTCTATATAGGTACAAAGCAAAATTGAAACTATTTGTTCATACTTCCATTATCTGATTTTTTTTATGACAAAGTCACTCTACTGACAGTCAAGATGATAGAAATGACAGCCTTTAATCCCCTCAGTTATTGCCTATTATCTACTCTGAGTTGTCACATGAGGGGAACAAGTTCTAGAAACCTCCAGAAAAACCATTATAGATTATTAAGCTAAACAGAGAATTTTACATAAAATACCTTTTCCAAACATAAGTGGTGGCATACAAGGAGCTTCTTGAGATTTTATCCAAGAAAACTCCCCCCAAACCAATCATTAATTTATTCTGTATGATTTTCCATCCTTAATTGATGGTAATAAGGAAAGAACAGCACTTTCGACTGAGTGCTCCAAAGCAGAAAACAAAATGTCTTTTTTTGCTCACATTTCTGATCACTGGGAAGTACTTGTCACTGCAATGCTTCCTATTTGGTCACAGAGCACAGAACAGCTTTTATTCTCATTTCTTGAAGTCTTGTGGTCAAGGTGAAACAAAACCCAAGGAGCTCAAGAAATAAAATATTTGGGGGATTTGTGTGTGTTAAAAAAAAAAAATCAAACAACAAAACAAAACCAACAAAAATGCCACAGAACTTAAACTTTCCTTGCAGCTTCCAACTGCAAGGTGCCATGACCCCTTCACAAACTCCCAAATTAGGGCTACGAGGAATGAGCGGAAAAGGGAAATATCGCTCAGATTGCAGATCAAACTTTTGGCACGAATTAGGCAGAGTCAGGCTGCCTTAGCTCAGCTACACACCAAAGTCTAAAATCTCATCCTTATTCTGCAGCTGTCTAGCTCCTAACCCATGCAGTCAAGCCTGAAGAAAAGTTAAGTCTCATCATTCAAGCACTTCCCTCCCTACGCAATACTTATTCTTCATGTAGCTCAGACACAGCTAAGACAGTAATCTTGGATGTATAGATTGTGTGCCTCTAAACCAAAGAATGACTTTACATATTTGAAAATACTTGACTGTAAATACATCTGGATAGACAACTAAAAGGAAACAAAACCACAGTATGTTCTGGCACTTACTTAGAGGTCAGTGAATCAGTGAACCTCAAATCAATTAATATTTGGAGAGCTGTAATGCTTAAAGCATCAGCACTTAAACATGCAGGAAAGCGTCTGCATTACAGGAAAGTTATTTTTCAGCCACCACTTGTCAAGTCTGATAAATGGCTATCCCTTTTGGGTTACGAAAATGTGTTACCACAGGTTATAGCTAATATCACCAGACTAAAACTGGTAAAGGCTATGACCTACACTCAAGAAAAGGTTAACATCCATTTCTTTGTATGAACTAACAAAGAAGTAGCAATCATTCACATACTTTGCACATTATGGAGACAACCATACTGATATTTCCTAACTATGTAAATAATTATCATTAAGTAAATTAATAATGGTTTTAGAACTCTGTGTATGCTGTTATAACACTTCATTATGACTTCACTGTCTCACACATCTAGTTTCATGATATGTGAAAAATGATGTATCTGCATCTTATTAAATTAAATTAGACACCACATGCAGCTTAAGCAATTGCTGTAATTACTCTGTAATTTCTAAAATTCATATAATAGGAATACACAAATGACATAAACCTCATTTTTATGTAAACAGAGTAATTAATACAGAAATCTCAAACTCTCCTGACTGTCAAAAACAATATGCTTGCAAACTTTAGGAAGAGTTGGCACAGTGCCTTCAAAGACTTTAGAAGAAATTGGGTAATCAGCTCTCAGCATAATAAATATATGCATAAAGCATGCAAATGAAATGCAATTGGTATTATATAACAAACACTCTAGGATATGAAGCTATGATTCACCATTTGTTTTTTCTCTGGATAATAAAGACTAATTGTGACTGTGCTCATTTGAATTGGAAAAAAGCCATCAATTTCATTATTAGAATGTAAAATGTGGGAGGTGGCTCCTAGCACATCTATCCTTGTTGTATTTTGAAGGTCTATTCTTCCTTCACCCTCCTACCATGCACAGTTTAAACTGGACAAAGGTTGCAAGTAAAACTGCTAAAACTAGGAGTCAAAGCTACTAGCGAATTCTTCCATTTTCTCAGCAGCAGCTCCACCACTGTTTTCACCAGTGTTACACCAACTTCAAACTGTCTAATGCAAAAGGAAGTCAAACCCTTAGTGTATATTAGAAGGCAAATGAGTCATGTAATAAGAAAATTTGTATACTAAGGCCAAAGAAAATATGAAGACAATGAAGAATACAACATGATCAATATCCAAACCTCTCCTGCATCTTATAAGTTGCATATCAAAGATTGTATATATTAATTTGCATAAACACTGTGTTAGCTATTCCAAGAGAAGACCCACGTGCAGTTATTTAGTCAACTACATTACTGAGAGTTAATGTGGAGATATGCGGATTATCCTGCATCTATATTATTTCTTAGTTGTTAGTTTTCAGTACGTCTTTCGCAGGAATCCAGCACAGCAGAGTAAACGATTCTTTTTTTCTTCTAGACATTAGAACATTTTCAGGGAAAGGACAGCAGTTTAGATTAATTTTGTATTGATTTTCATCATTCTGGCCTAGAAAATATTCATATTGCTCATTTATACTGATCTTACTGTGACTACATTAGGGCCAGCAGCAAAGACTCAGGGAAAATTGTTCTTGAAGCTTCTTTAGTAGTAGCCTAAGGGACATTGAAAACAGGAATTATTTCTGCTTGTTCTACAAACAATTCTTGCTTTTCCATGTAAAGTTTTCAAGAATTCATGGTTATCATAGAATGTTTTAGGCTGGAGGGGACCTCTAGAGGTCATCTGGTCCAACCTCCCCACACAGGTGTAGGGACATCTCTACCTAGAGCAGGTTGCTCAGAGCCCCGTCAAGCCTGACCTTGAATGACTCCAGGGATGGGGCCTCCACCACCTCTCTGGGCAGCCCATTCCACTGATCTATCACCCTCATATTAAAGAACTTTTTTCTAACATCCAGCCTAAATCTATCCTTTCCTAACTTAAATCCATTGCTCTCTGTCCTATCATTACAAACCCTTTTGAATAGACCTTTCTCCGCCTTCATGTAGGCCCCCTTCAGGTACTGGAAGGTCACTATAAGGTCCCCCACTAAGAGCCTTCTCTTCTCCAGGCTGAATAGCCTGTCTTCATAGGAGAGATGCTCCATTCCCCTGATCATTTTGGTGGCCCTCCTCTGGACACATTCCAGTATGTCTACATCCTTCTTGTGCTAGGGGCTCCAGAACTGGACGCCGTACTCCAGGTGAGGTCTCACCAGGGCAGAGTAGAGGGGCAGAGTTATGGATAAATCTTCCTTGAGCAGAAGGCACAGAAACCTGAAAATACTTAAAGAATGGCCTGATATTCTATATTTCTATATCCCCATTAGTGATAGATAAGCTCTATAGATGAAATACACTATCTGAAACTTTCCAGAGAAATCCCTCTAATGAGGAGAAGCTCTCTGAAATGTGTAAAATTTATTTTATAGGATGCTTTTTTGCTGTTAGGACTGCTCATTTCAGGGAGAAGTCCTTTACAGTCAGCCCTGACTCATGATCTGGTAGAAACCATGTTCTTGAAATCTTATGATTACTTTTACTTGTTCTATTTCAGTTTAGAAGAGTCTCCTTCACAAACATATCTCTTATTCACAAGCACTGTGTGCTGCAGTACAAGGGCTATAAGCCAAATAGAAAAAAATAGCATCTTTATCACAACTTTACAGATGTAAAATGTGCAACTCAGGCAAAGATTAAGCAAACAATTTGTCAAAACTCATACAGAATGTCTCTGGTAGACATAAACCATGCCAAGCAAAAGTTACAAGCCAGCGTCTCAAATATAAAATGAAAAAAGAAGGTTCAAAGGTCTCCTTGTTAGTGTTCCAGCTGTAATGCACAAGATCTCTAGTGTAAGAATATTGATCATCATTGACTTCTTACTTGATTTCCAAATGAAAGACATAAAACCCAAAACAATCATCGGCTTACATCTGCAATCGTTCCATCTATCCACTGTATTAAAAATCTAAGTAAAATGCTGTGACAGTTTCCAAAAGTACCCTAGACTTTGTAATACAATACATACACTGTGTCACAGTTTAGGGTCAGGGCGGCCCCTTAGACCTATAGCAGACACTCTCTGTTAACACCCCTCACTCCCCACAGGGGAAGAGAAAGGGAATAAGGGAGAGACACTTAGCAATTAGAAAAGGAAACTAGAACAGCTTTAACGAAAATGAAAATAATAATAATAAAAATAGGATATGTACAAATAGATACAAAACCAGTATGGAACCCAACCCCCTGATGGTAATTACATCACCGTCACCACTGATGCTGTAGAGCAGGCACTGGGGGGTCCCAGACCAGGCCCCACAGCAGATGGGAGCTGTGTTCAGGCGCTGGATTGTGGTACCAGATTCAGGCACACAGGACCGAAGGCAGAATGGACAGAGTCTCCTTGGATGCTCTGAGGAAGTAGTGCAAGAGGGGAGAAGAGCCTGGGAAAAAAAGCCCCATAGACCCTTCGGATCCCTCTGCTTTATACCCAATATGATGTCTATGGGCTGGAATACCTTGCTGGTCAGTTTGGGGTCACCTGCCCTGTCTGCTCCACCCTGCAGGTGCGGCCTTTCACTTTCTGCACCCCCCAATGTGGTACACAAGATCCAGCAGTGGCCTTGGTCTGCACA
>JAAGNO010026733.1:19090-30834 GCA_033439905.1 Ceryle rudis | reverse complement strand
GCAGCCAGCCCGCTGCCCCCCCCCACCCAGGCTATCGAGTTTTGTGTGTTAAGATGTGAACTTATATAAAGATATGTATATATAATATAAAGATATAAAGTTAATTATGTCTGTAATTCAGAATAACAAGGAAGTTACTTGTCCAAATCCCAGGAGAAAGCCAATGGAAGACAAATCCCATTCTAATGCCCTATTCAATGAGCAGAGGCATCTCCCTGTAAAAACATGGAATACATTGTTCTGATGGACGTGATAATTATTTAAATGTGAACCATCTACTTTTACCTGAAACCTCTAGTGTTTTTGTTCTTCCTTATTCATATGCCATCAGACTTACTGTCAATTGAAATCACTTCTGATTTGCTTTGGGCAGAAGACAGAAGTGCAGAAAGCCATGAGAGTAAAAAAACAAAACAAAAACCCCCCAAAATAGCTAATAGCAAATAGCTAATAGCAACTACATGAAAGCATCAGCGCTGAAAAGACTCTTTTCTGTCTGCATGGTCTTGTTTCTACCTGACTACTAAACAATGGCTAAATCCTAAGGAAAAAGATTGTCAACACTTGCAGGCTACTTGAGGGTTATAGTAGAATATTTATCTAAGAACACAAAATAAATCCCTCAGTTTGCTATCTACAGTACTTTTTTTACTGTTTTCCAAAAGAGATGTTGATAAGACTATTTCACACTCCTTGTATTCTGCCTTACAATAAAACAGAATATCTTGATTCAAGCTTACTCTGCGTATTTGAACAACTTTAGAAGCCTGCCTCAGAGAAGCAGGACAGAGTGGAAGAAATTCACACTAAAGACAGAAATTAGTATTTCAAGTTTTGTTATTATTGGCAAAGGTTTTGCCTAGTTATTTATTAGCCTTCCTTTAAAAAAAGAAAAATGCTCTGGTAACTGTTTCATATAAACTGGTCAATGTTGAGCTGTGTAGAAGCATGGCTCACTTGCTATGAAAATCTACAGCCAGGGAAATTCACCTTGCATACCATAACAAGACTAAGTATGTAAACAGCACACAGTACCATAGCTGGATTTTAAACGAACGGCAATCCATTAAAGCGCTTTTTTTTTCCCAAAACACTACAAACTTCTCATAGATTTCAGACAGCCTGAGGGCAAACAAGGTTGCTTGTCAATTTATTGCCAAGTTTATACCTGTAAAGGCCCTGTGAGGCTCTTAGACTCAAATGAATGTCCATTTCCTTTATGCTGCAGTTGGGCTTTTGAGACCTATGTCCTCCAGATGCATTAACATTGTCTGAGACTCATTAATATGGCAAGACAGAAATTGTAAGTGATGGGCTGTGAGATGTTACTCCCATTTTGGGATTCCAAGAGGTAGTTTCACTAAAGGTCTCTGTGCCATTAATCCTGTGCTACTTTTAATAGAAAACAATATAGTACAGACAAACTAATGTTGAACAGTGAGGGTGATTCCAGAGTAGTAAAGAAGAAGAATCTAACTAAGGCAAGAACAAGTTTAGTGCTAACATTTACAGATGGCTTTCCATCTATTCGCATTCTATCAGAATTATTATTCTCTTGTGCCTGTATCCTACCATTACTTTTCAAATGTTTCTTCTTTAAATATTTTTGAAACAAAATATGGCTCACTTTCTTTTTCCTCCTCTAAAATACAGCCAATTTTGAATCTCACATATCAGTTATTATTCTGTTTCATTAGGCCTCTTACTGCCCTCAAATCATCTAGAGAGAACAAGATTAATTTGTGGAACAGAGACAATTAGTCAACTGAACAGGTACTGTTTCAAGAAACCAAACACACTCCACAGGATTCTAGGTTTCCTTTTCCTTTCATACAAGTTGAGGAAAGGAGAAGCAGAAGGAACATAAGACTCCTGAAGGAATTTATACAGAGGTAGACAACATATTAAAATTCCAGCAAAACATTTCCTGACTGCAGAATCCAAATTACCTGAATGCCTCTCACCAACTTCAAATGATTTTAAATATGGCCTCTAAATATCCTCTTACTTTAAGCAAACTTAGGATTCCTATTAAGGGTTATATATTTACTCACTTGTGTCTTCAGAAGTCTTGCAGCTTTAGGTTTTGGAAGAGGGTACTCACTTGAGGATTCCAAGAGCTAAATATTACTCATTAGGGAATTTACAGCAAGGAGGTTATTAATATTGTTTAAGGACAGAACATATGTATTGAAAGAAAAAGGCAAATGTAGCAAAAGGAGCTTTTTACTTTGTGGTGTAAACCATCATAAATACATAAATATAATTCTCAGCAACATCATTTAGGCTTTTTCACAGAAAAATATAGGTTGGAAGAGAAGCCATCTGTCCAACCTCCTGCTAAAGCACAGCTAACTTCAAAGATGAATAAAGTTGCTCAGGCCCTTTAATGTTCTACTCATTTTCTTGATAAACATCCCTGTAGTGCCGCATGCATCATAAAATCTCTTTTTCCCCTCATAATTATTTAATAATGCAGTACATGGTCTTGGTGCATTCTTTGTGTGAACTACCAAAAGGCTTTTTTGTAAAAACAAAATCTGAAGACCATAGTAACAACAAAATTAATGATGGTGTAGGTGAGAAAGAATCACAAGTGAAAATAATGTTCTTGAAAAAGAAAAAGGAGGAAATAAACACAAAATATATGAAAAAAACCCAACAGTTTTTCATTTGCTTGGCTGTCCATTTATTTTGTTCCCCTTCTCTTTTCCTGAGTAATGATTTTTATGCAATAAATAAATCAATAAAAAAAATCTATGGATACTTCTGTAACACTCTTGATTTTACTAACATTTTTACTAATCTGTTTTTACATCATATTGGTAAATAAATTAAAAATTCTTCTAAATAGGGATAACTTATTTTGTATGTTCATATTACCTATATAAGAATGTTCTTTCTCTGGAGTTTCTAAGTATCACACAACCACTTTCTCTTCATTTTCTGCTCTTTTCTGTTCTCATATGTGTTCAGCTGCAGAAGCAACCAACCACTTGCAGGGGAAACTGTTCTCTCCATGTTGAGTGTGCTCACACAAAAGGAGGACGGGCAGCATGATCTGTAATTGTCCTGGCCAGGAGGGAGAAGAGGAGGCAACTGGCAATGATAAAAGGGGAAAGGAAATGTGTGAAAACATAACTCATGTTGGGAAGCATGAAGACCTGGCAGCCAGTTACTAGATGCAGCAAGGAGAAGGGAGTGGTCATGTTCAGGGTTAGCATCAATATGTTATTTATTTATTTAAATTTTCTGCCTAGGAAGTCAGAAACTTAGAAACACAAGCTACTTTTAAAACAGTGTTTGAGGCTGCTTTAAAAAAAAAAATGTACTCATGCTACATTATAGACGTATGTAATAAAAAAAAGAAGGATAGTAAAAATACCTATCTTATGAGAATATGCTCAGAAATCAGAAACATTCCTTGGAGTCTCTTCTGATCTTCATAATATCATTCCCTGATGAAGAAAACCGAGTAGCTATTTTTACAGGAGACCTGAGAGCACAGGATTCTCTGAGGCTGTTTGTATAAAATGCTATCTGACACCAGATATTTGACAAAGAAAGCACACAAAAGGAGAGATGATGTTTAATGCAGACATTTTTTTAGGGATAAATCTGGTTACTTCATCCATTGGAAAGCCTTTATATATCTCAGTAAACAATCAGGGAGAAACTTTATTGTGCTTGAATCAATAAACACTAACACGGTGCTTTTCTGCCTCCTGTACAATTACCTGGGCTGAAGTAACTCTCATTCAGAACTTATTTCTCCCTTCCCTTTCATTTCTGGTTTATACTATCTTTTTCTATCTTCTTATTTCATTGTTTACATTCAATTAAGAAATTTCTCATGTATTCATCAGTAGCGTTTGATCTAAATTACAAGAACCAACATATAGTCCTTGGCCATTCAGAAAGTCTCATTAGCTTGTTGATTTTCCTCAACATTTTGAGAGGAAGTTTCATTACCACACAAATAGAAATAGCTTATTTATTAGGCAGAGTAATGTTTAGCATTCTATGAATTATGTCATACAACAATTAAACTCATCAAAAGGTACACAGCAGATGAAATTTATACTGTACAGACTAGTTATTATTGCCACGAAGCATGGGGGTGGGGGGAAGGTAATGTTAACTGTCTTCTCTAAGTTGCCACTGGTTTTAGTATAATCAAGCTTAAAAGCTCAATTTCAGGTGACAAAACAAAAAGACAGTACAAAACTATTCATGCGGAATCACTTGTTTACATGTGTTTCTTTCTCGGGCAGAATTAATTTCACATTCTGTTAACTGTAAGACACCAAGCATTCACTACTGATGTTTCTAGAAGACCGTGATTCATTTTGGGCCTTGAGGAATAAGGTCAGGTCTAAGCTAGAAAAACAGATAAACAAATTGTCAATCCACTGAGAATGTACCAAAGCAGAGGAAATATCATCTGGCGAGTTAACACAGTCAACTCCTAGACTGGTATGATATTTACACAGCCTACTTTATGCAGACTTTAATTGATCTTTTCATTTATGTGCTCTGAAATGCTGTATTAACTTCTATATTTTCTGTTAGCACTTAGGGACCATAGTCTTTTAATTTATGTGCTTATATTATAGATCCTTCTCTTCCCTTTCTACTTCTAAAGCATAGAAAATTCCAACTTGGTAGTAAGACAGAAAGGAAATAAAAGGGAAACATTTCCTTCTGTGCCATAGCATTTTAAGTTCTCACCTGCAGCCTCACCTTCATTTCAGCAACTCAGTGGTTTTCCTGGGCTGCAGCTACCTACACACTGTGTTCCTAAGAAAAACTGCTCATTTTATCACACTGGGAACCTGGGTCCATGTTTGCTGCCTGTTTCTAGCAGCCTTCCTGTGCCTCCTGCGCTATGTGCTCACTACTTGGCTTGGCTCTTACTCCAGTGCTCTCCCCATAGCTGCTGCGCGTATCCCCATAAGACTGCAAGCTTCCCTCCTTTGACTGTGCTCCCTGGACTACCTCCATCTCCCTGGACTACCTATCCCTCAGGAGCATTTATCCAACCTTGTAATTTTCTTTCTATATGAACGTCACATAGAAATGTACAGTACCATTTAATAGTATATGTTCATTCTGGTCACAGAAGAAAGACAGGAGTGAAAACTTCTTTAAAGGTTTAAAGCAATAGAGGCTCACAGCTTGAACACGAACAAGGTAAAAAAAAAATACAAGTTTCCTTCTGGCAGGCAAGTGTGAATATATGTGACAATTTCCAGTTGACACAGAGCTGCAGCTTTTTGGGCATAAAAGCTTTTTAGGCCTTGGATTACTTTAAACAATCAATGCTGATATCCCATATTGAGTAAAATGGACAGCTAGCCAAGCAGTTTAGTCAGTCATTCAGTTCTGCACTTATTTGATTACCAGAAGGATGCAGAGTGATCTCCCAGACACACAACATTAACCTTCAATCAATAACCACTTTAATGGTAGATGGACTCCTCCTTTCTTCAGGCCTCTTCCAGCTGCATTACTGTGGAACTGCTATTTGGATAATGACTAATATGCTCAATACATCAAAGATTAATTCCTGTTTACACTGGAAGATGCTGCATTACATATTTCCATATGACAGTCTCTATCCTCTAGTCATGGACCTTGACAATGACATGGTTTTGATTACATTCAGAATAGCCTCCATGATGAACAGGGATTTTATACTTGTGGTAATCAGTGAGGTAGCATATGTTTAATATGCTTTAATTTGAATGAACCTAAGTGTTCTCTGAACTCTTGAGTTCAGAGACAGTGATAGAGGTTGAGCAGATGGATAGAAGAAATACAGATGCTAATCCTTTTCCCTTCTATTTTTTCTTCTGTTTCTAGTGTATCTAGTAATCTAGTAAGATAAAGAAGGCAATATATAATGGGGTATTGTTTGAGTAAATATATAATGTTCTTAGCTCATCTTTGTTGAAATAGAGTGGGAAAGCATAAGTCAGGCAGCAACTAATTGTATTATTTAGTAAATAAATGTTCAGTTCTCAGAAATACATCAGATTTAGAAATACCAGTTGAGAGGTGTGCATTTTAATGACATTATAATACAAATAAGGTATGATTAAGTTATGATACCAAATTTAGGATATCACAGGTACTAGTGAAACTTTCACACTAAGAGTTTGTAGGATTTGGATCTGTTTAACATTCTCTCTAAAACCTCATTTACCCTCATCATTAGAGAAACTAAACCAAACCAAACCAAACCCAAACCAAATCAAACAATAAATCAGGGTTAGCAATAGGTTTTCTTGTTTAACTAAAATGCTCTTAAGCAATCTTACTTATTAGACATGTAACTAGAAGACTGTAAGTTAATTAGACAAGGTACTTAGTAGACTGCAATTTCTTCTGTTGAAAAATCATGATATTAAAAAAAAAAAGTGATTTTCAAACAAGTTAAAAAAATCCTTGCTAAAACATACATAAGATGTATGTATAATAGTACATTTTAGGCTTATGTACTATTATCTGTCTAAGGCATCAAAGGATATTATCTTAATTGCCAAACTGGCCCAATGGGATGCTTAGTCCTTCTGTCAGTGACCTTACTCCTTTCAGCCCAGCCCTGTCACACAGATGAAAAGAGATGGTTTGTTTTGAACCACCTTCAAAAGAATCCTGCTTTCCTCCCTCACTAAAACCACAGGTTACAAGCGAGAGCATCCTGATCCAGGTGCTCCACTCATTGAGACAAACAGAATGGAGCAGCTAGCTGTAAATAGCACCAGGCTGATGGGAATATGCCTACACTGCATGATGAGATGAACTCTGGATCTGCTCACGAAGCCAGATTTGCAGACCACACAAAGAAATTATTTCTACTTAGTGCTTGAGATCACGCAATCTGTCTTGAAGTTATATGTGATACAGTCATGGTTATTCCAGGAACAGGACTTTCAGAGATATAAGCAGGCAGTAACCTGAGGGTGCTTCCTTCTAGTGAGAGAGGATGAACACAAGCAAGGCACAAATTCCTAAAACTCTTAAGTGTCCATACTGACAGAGTTGCGTGAAGAGATTAGCTGGAAACCAGGATAGATGATGACAGACAAATTTTATGTCAATGCTTTGCTAAGCCATTAGGAATTTTCTTTACAGTACAGTTTCCAAGAGGTAGATCGTGTTTCCAGGAGTATCACCACTCAAAGCTCAGGATGCATATGTTCAACTCCAGCAAAGTTATAGATGGGATGTCACAAATTTTACTGCTTATTATAGTTTAAGAGCTGTTCTTCCTTGCTGAAGTGAAGGGTAATTTACTTTTGACATCATTGGTGCCAAGATTTATTCCTGAACGATCTGCATATAGCATAATCTTATAGGTGCACTGTAAAGTGAGTTGTTTCTACCTTATAGACTAATTTAGAAATCCCAACTAAAATGAAACCTACCTTTTCTTTTCTGCTAATTGATTAACAAATACACACCACCAAAAACTTGGAGCTTGGATGAAATTTTTTCATCATAACTCTTTCACCTGAGCTTGGTATTAAAAAAATTAAAAAAGCATGAGGATCATGGAGGAGGAAAAAGAAAAAAATGTATCTTCTCTCTGTTTTCAAATACCATTGACCAATAAGAGGAAGTCATGGTCATCATTCATTTATAGGAAAATTCAGGAAATAGGCTGAAGGGAAGTGGGCAGAAAACTACAGATAATGGCAAGATCACTCTTAGAAGCTGATGGAAGAAGGCTGTTCTCATTTTGGCTTATTTAGGATCAGAAAACAGCATTCATACTTAGCTATTAAAAATGTCTTTGGGCTAAGAGAATGGACTATGTGCCAGATTTGTCTATTTTTTTTACGAGATGTCACATACAGAAAACAGATCAAATGTTGCTGTTCACACATGAAGGAAGATATGAACATGACTGAATAATGACTATGATCTGGCTCAAATTTAATGACAAAATATTATACTTTTCCACCCTAAAGTATTCCTCACCAAGCCTTCCTATTTTTTCCTACCCTTTGAGTGGGATATCGTAATACCTTTACATATGACTGTTACCGTGCACATTATAACTGTTGTCATGTATTACTCAAACTTACAGTGCTGAAGATAATATTCATTTATGATATTGCATAATTGAGTTATCGCAGTTAAAAAACCAGGATATTCATTAAGAAAATTATTTATATTAATGCTTATTAACTCCAAGCAACACATATTTGTACTCTTTCATGTTTGTTATCTTGGAAAGAGCTTAGCTTGCTTAAAGCTCAACTGATATTGCATAAGGTAGTAATAAAGTTATTACTTTTTGTTAATATTTATCAGATAATAAATACCCAGGCTGTTATTTCAATTTTCTATGTCACAGAATCACAGAATGGTAGGGGTTGGAAGTGACCACTGGAGATCATTGAGTCCAACCCACCTGTCAAAGCAGGTTCACCTAAAGCAGGTTGCACAGGATCATATCCAGGTGGGTTTTGAAAATCTGCAGAGGAGACTCCAGAGAAGGAGAACCTCTGTTGGCAGCCTGTAATAGCCCTGCATGGGGTTATTCCTCCCCAGGTTCAGGACGCTACACTTGTCCTTGTTGAACTTCGTTAGGTTACTCTACAGCCCTGTCCAGGTCTTGCACAGCCTTCTGGTGTGGCAGCCACTGTTTCCTGTTTTGCATCATCAGCAAACTTGCTGATCGTAAAGTCCATCCGTTCATCCACATCATTGATGAATATATTGAACAAGACTGGACCCAGCACTGACCCCCGGGGAACACCACTGGCTACAGGCCTCCAAATACACTACACACCAGTGATCACAACCCTCTCCACAACGTCATTCGGCCAGTTCTCAATCCACCTCACTGTCCACACATCTAAGCCACACTTCCTGAGCTTACCTATGATGATGTTATGGGAGACAGTGTTGAAAGCCTTGCTGAAGTCAATGCAGACAATATCCATTGTTCTCCCCTCATCTATGCAGCTAGTTACAACATCACAGAAGTCTCTCAGATTCGTCAAGCACGATTTCCCCTTGGTGAATCTATGTTGGCTACTTCTGGTAACTTTCTTTTCCTCTGCATGCTTAGAGATGACCTCCAGGATGAGCTGTTCCATCATCTTTCCAGGGATGGATGTGAGACTGACTGGCCTGTAGTTTCTTGGGTTATCCTTCTTCACCTTTTTGAAGACTGGAGTGACATTGGCCTTCCTCCAGTCCTCAGACACCTGTCCCATTCTCCATGACCTTTCGAAGATGCTGGAGAATGGCACAGCAACAACATCAGCAGCTCGCTCAGCACTCATGGGTGCATCCCATTGGCCCTGGCCCATGGATTTGTGAGTGCTCAGTTTGCCTAAATAACCCCATACTCATCAACTAATGTAGAGTCATTCTTCCCCCAGACTTTCTCTTTTACCTCCAGGGACTGGAATTCCTGAGGGCTGGTCTTAGCAGTTAAAAGACTGAGGCAAAGAAGACATTCAGTAATTCTGTCATCTCTGTATCCACTGTCACCAGGGCTGCCACCTCATTCAGCAAGTAGGCCCACATTTTCCCTGGTCTTCCTTTTACCACTGATATACTTGAAGAAGCCTCCTCACCTTGCTAGTGTCTTTCCTAAAAAGCCATCCATGACAGAATTCCGGTTATGTGAGCCACCCCACCATGTCTCTGTAATTACAATGTAGATCGTGGCCCTGTGACCACACCCAGACCTCTAGTTCTTCCTGCTTATTGCCCATGCTGCATGCGTTGGTGTACAGGCATTTCAGAGACTGAATCAAGCAAGAATTTTTCCCTGGAGGGGTGCAAGAGGAACCACCATAGTCATACCTGGCCTTGAGGTGGTTGGTATTCTAGCTCTCATCTTGAAAAGCAGCTAAGGAGCATTTGTCACTGCTCTGTTTGGCCTGGCTTATTCCCAAGTTGGATTGGATGGCATGAGTATGAGCATTGCCATCTTGGGCCCTGTCCCCCGACTCTTTCAGTTTAAAGCCCACCTCACCAAGCTGGCCAGCCTGCTGCAAAGTATTCCCTTGCCTCTTCAAGACAGGTGGATTCCATCCTTCCCTAGCAGGTTATAATCATCAAAGAAGGTCTGATTGTCAGAAAACCCAAAACCTTTGTGACAGCCCCAACCACATAGCCAGGAGTTGATATAAATTATTCATCTATTTCTGGCTGCCCCTTTTCGTCTAACTGGTAAAATGGAGGAAGAGATAACTTTGGTGCCGACCTTTTTCACTTGCACCCATAGGGTTTTATAGTCTTCCTTGATTCAGCCCAGGTTCTGGCTCACAACTCCAGTAGACACAACTCCAACAGGTCAAATTCTGGGAGCCTCAGCAAGCAATAGTAGATGGTTTATATGACAATTCACATGGCTTAACTGTTCAATTTCTTTGTCATGCATTATGCTAAGTGGAAGAGAGTCAAAGGAAATGAGACAGCTAGTTCAGAATCAAAGGCAAGTTCAGATAAGGAGTACAAGAAAGGTCATACCAAGAGAGGAAAAAAAAAAAAAGGAACTTTGGCAGCAAATCAATTCTATATTTTGCCACAGGAAATAGGGAACTATGAAGATCAGACTTTACACCATTATTCAATGAGGAAATAGGAAAAAAAGATGTATATTTCTACCTCATGACATGTATCAGACATTGACAACTCTTCCTGTCTTTGCAGATGTTTCATCATATTTATTGGCATGTATCATACTTCTCTCAAGTTCTTTATTTATGCCTAATCTCTAATGAAAGTCTCAGTTGCATAATGACAGCAAAAGTGAATTCTTTATGTAAAGCAGTGGAGCAACATGGTTAGCCTGGCCTGAATAATAACCCTGCAGCCTGGAAGTATTTCAGTAATACTGTAATATTACTCCAAATCTTTGCAGTCCACACCTTTGATTTACTAAACTATACATACAAGATACTTTGTTAGGAAGCGATTGCTATACTTTCCATTCAACATTTTTGTCTTAATTGAACAATTGTGTGCCTTACAAAGCTTACGTAGGAATGCAAATGCATTTCTTAACAGATTTGTGGGCAAGAGGCCAAAATTTGTGAAAGTGTGACTGACAATTGAGTATTAATTGCAAAATCTTTCCCCATCATCAGTACTTCTGAGGAAATATCTGACTCATTGAAAACCAGCTATTCTGAGATAACTGTCTATTGCACACAGATAAAAATTATCTCTGATTTTAAATATATTTTCAAGAAAATGTTGTTGCAAATAGAAGATGGTAAACTGCAATTATTTTTTTTCTTCACCTGCATTCATCACTGGAACTTTTAATGCTCACAGAATTGATCCTTTCTGTGATTCATTTACCTCAATCAGGGAAAGTTCACTGCTGATATCAGGGCATTACAGCCCGGTAAGAGCATGCTATCAAAGAGCTAGCAACACCAGTTGTAAAGGAATCAAACTGCAGTGCAGCATTATTCCCCTATCCTCAGCTTGCAGGCAGTACCCTATAATGAAATGAAGAGAACTGACAGAGACAGATGAGAACTCAATGTGACAACTGCTTTTAGAGGCAGTCTAAGCCAAAACAATTTGATGCAAGCAGTATTATGATCAATAACACCTTTCGTATTCCATTATGTACAATTCCGTGTGTCTGTACTCCCCCCCCCCCCCCCCCCCCCACCCCCCCCTATCCCATTACCAACTCGCCACTTTTCTTACTTTTTTTTTCTTTTATCTGTATTGATCAGCTAACCTATCGGTCA
>JAAGNO010026733.1:0-13449 GCA_033439905.1 Ceryle rudis | reverse complement strand
AATGTAATGCTAGAGAACTACAGATGTGGCTAAAACATTGTTATTTCCTAATTTAGCTAATCAGCATTTACTTATTTGGGAGGACTTTTTCCATATTTTTTTGTTTACATCTGAAAAAAACCCACCAAAACATAACAACAAACAAAACAAAACCAAAAAAACCCAAAAAATAACAAAATAAAAACAAACAAACAAACAAAAAAGGGTTCTCCTAAATTATTTTGGTGATGTTAGTTTATTATTTAAGCTTTACTTGTACTCTCCATCTTTTGTACTGCTCTAGTCAGTAAAAATTAGGTAAGTCCTTACTTTAAAAAAGTATCATGTCTCCTAATGTAACACATTTTAAAGCTTGAATAATATGCAGAAGTGCACCCTAGCTACATATTTCACACTAATTCTCTCTTTCCATTAGTATTATTTCTTTTTATGAGTGCTATTATTTCTTTTCCATTTTATGATGCACAATGCCAGTACATAGCACACAATTGCTTTCCTGATCAAGTCTGAATTCTGCGAATCCTATCTCTCATGGTGAACAGGTTCACCAGCCCAATTTATAAGATAATAGCCCTTCAAAATCCTCACTACAGGACAATTTATCCCTCATTAATTTCTATGTACTGAGGTTGCTTTAGGAGTTATTTAAAGGTTAGTTCACAAGTGCTAATATACTGGCACTTGAGCTCTGTTGATTTTAATTTTAGTTAATAACTGGTAACATCTATAAAAAAATTAAGTTCCTGAAAAAGTAATTTATTCTTTGTCATGATTTCTTCTTTTCTCTTTCCATGTCAAAGAGTTAAAAGTCTCTATTGTTCAAATCTCTTTAAAAACTGCTGGGAAGTTTACATTTTAAATACTACTTCTCCATGTAAGAGATTGTACTAGCTGCCACAGGGGGGACAACAGGTGTGTCCTATGAAATAAATTCATGTTACCCAACATGCAGAAGAGCTGAAGACATGGTAGATGAGTTATACATAATATGACAGTTGAAGAATTTATCTTTAAATAAAGACAGTACAAATGTGTAAACCAGTGATGCAGTACCAAAATTTTTGTTAGGTCTCAGTCTCCTTTGAATTTTAAACAGAAGATAAACCAATATCTCACTAATGGAGAACACAACTAGAAATGGATTATGGGGTGATATCACTGCTATGAAAAGTAGCCACTTGGTACCATTTGTGAAAACAAAAGAAATTAACACTGATAGAAGGAATTAATAAAATAGATAAAGGAAACAGATGTGATACATCAGTGAGAACAAGAAAAAAGACCAATCGCATTTATTTTTGATAAAGAAAAAAGAATTAATTTGCCTTTTGCATTTAAGTGGCTGTAGCACATGAGGTTTTTCCAGTCATATAATAGCTAAACAAGTATGTCAACTGTTTGAAGATGAGTCATCTTTCTCTAGGAACTAAGTGATTGGGTTGTTTTAAATCTCTTAATGACATATTTGTTACACTGATTTGTCAGAGGCTCTAGCTTATCAGTATTTGTTTGGTGAAAGCACTAAATCTGAAGTGTAGCTGCTAAAAAGCATTCCAAATAATTCTCCAGACTGTTTAATTTTTGTGCTATGGTACTATTTCTGAGCCAAATCTCTTGGTCTGAGAAAAAGTGCTGCTTTGATGACTGTTCTTTCAAGATTCTCTTTCAATTAATTCACTTCCTCCCTGCACCCCTGCTAGGTTTGCTACCTCATGGTTTCTCCACACTTGCCTCCTAGGTTTGGTGAGGGAAACTGCCTCTTCCCGCCAGCTCAAGCATGGTGCTAATCAATTTGCTGTCTTACATCCTATTGGTATGTCTTGCTAGAAAGACTTACCTGACTGACTCCCACATCAGTGGTCTATCTTCAAGGATAGCCTCACCGTGAGCTACCTGCCCTGATTGTAAACAAACCAACACACCCAGAAAGCACTGAATTTCACTTTCTTTTTTGTTCTTAGGTATTTTGCTGGACAGATAATAGTTTTTATAGTTGAGTTGCAAGAAAATACAGAATACATCCAGTCAGTGTTTGTTTTGTTCCTTTTTTCAAAGACTTGGAATTTGCTTTGTTTACACAGCTTGGGCTACATAAATGGTCAGATTATGCACACAGCATTATTTCTGACCCTTCATTTCCCTTTAATCCTAAAATCCAGTTTGTTTTTGAGTGTCCTTGTAGATGGTAGAGGAGAAAAGAAAATACTTTAGAGGGAACAAGGGGCATTTGGAAAATTTAAAAACATATTTTATTTTCTCTCCTCTTGCATGTAAAAAATCCCATAGCTTTAAAGTTAATCTAGCTTTTAGGGACATAAATGTTTCAGAAAACAGATGATAAATAGTAATCAGGTGGTTTACATATTTTGTAATGATCTTTATCTTACTTACATATAGAGGAGAATGTTTCAGACCAAGGTATGAATGATTTTTGTCTCTTTTTTCAGCGGCTGCAGAGCATAAAAGAACTTTTCTTTCTCATCTTTTCTTTATGTATAAAACTCCAGGCTAGATTTTTAGTAGATACAGATAAGCACAAATGCCCTAAATTCTAAAGACGGCATTTCCGATACCGAACCATTATTTTTTGTGTTAGCCCTGCCCATCAGCTGATCCTTAAAACTCAATATCCCATAGGGTTTTGGCAAGTCCAAAGCACTATATTGGTTCTTGGTTATCTATTCCATTTCCTACAAAAAATATTTATGCATATTTAAGACTTTTCCTTGAGAAAACTGTAAGTAAAAAAATAATTGTTGTTTTTTTGTCACTGAACACTGACAAACATATAAAAGGATGAACTATTCTGGTACAAACTTACTCTTTTTAATTATAATAAATGGATTTAAGATTGAAGACATTATATTGTATTAAGTATTTCCCAAAGAAGTAAAAAGTATGTCTTAAGTATAGTTACAGACCTGTACATGCACACAAGAAACATGAACACATTTTTCAGTTGATCAAGAAGTGTATCTGTGGCACTAATGTTATTTCTTAATAATATTATTCAGTTAAATTTCATTTTGCTTTGCACTGCACAAATATGTAGAAAATGACAGCTCCTAACAACAAAAAATCAGTAATTAAAAATACAGTATTATAGGTTAAGGTTTTTAAGTTAGTTATGATTCTTGATGACTTTTAAATGTTGTTATCGATTGACATGGAATTAGTGTTTAGAGCCAGACCATCTCTGATCTGAAGAACTAGATATTCACAGGTAACCAGTGTGGCAACATAAGCACCTCTTAAAACCACTAGGTAGTGCATAAGCTTTCACATAATGTACAGACAATAATTTCTCCTGTCTGTGGTCTTTAATATAAGGGTACCTCAAACAAAAGAAAGCATACATTTGACATTTAGTGAACTGATGTTAAATAGTTCTAGGGATTTTTAACACACTGGAATGAAGAAAACAAAACAAAAGAAAACAAAAACACAACATCCACCACTAAGCATATATTTAGCATTCATATGATTTCAGTAAAATACATTATGAATAACCCCCTTTGGTCTCCTTACCTGGTATTTTAGAGACTATACTTTCAACTTTGACTACAAACTATGTTTCAAAGCATTAATGCATTTGCATCACTCTATTACAAATCCTGTAATAGTATCACCTGCTATAAAAGTAGACTGACGGAATTTCTACCAGAATTAGAAAACTGTAGAGTCATTTAGGTTGGAAAAGATGTTTAAGATCCTCTAGTCTAACTGTTAACCCAGCACTACCAAGTCCACCACTAAACCATGTCTCTAAGCACCACATCTACTTGTCTTTTAAATACCTCCAGGGATGGTGACTGAACCACTTTCCTGGGCAGCCTGTTCCAGGGATTGACAAGTCTTTTGGTGAAGAAATTTTTCCTAATAACCAACCTAAACCTCTTCTGGTGCAACTCGAGGCCACTTCCTCTTCTCCTATCAAGATAATAAAATTAAGTCACTATTTCTGAAAAACTGTCATAATGTCATAACTTTACTCTCTATTTTTTTTTTTCTCAGAATGAGAGAGGTGTTTGCAAAGATTCTTAGCCTAAAATTACATGTATAAAGGAAAAACATTATTGTCCACATGACTTTGCTTTTATGGTCAAAATACAATTCTTGTACTAAAAATCTAAGTTTATCTTCAGTGCTTACTCTTTCTCTCTACCAAAGACTAGCTAAAGGAAATTCCATTACCGAGTATCTGATGTATCCTGGTAATAATCAGCAGCATTTAACTGTATCCAGGCTTGGACAAAATGAGATCATTAACTTCACTGCTGTAATTATTACCTGTATTATTAACTGCACCCTTAGCAGCAGAATTAAATTCTTATCTGTTCCAGGTACTGCATTTGAGAAAGTGGAAGGTCCCCAATGGAAAATAGTTCTGTCACTAAAGGCTGAAGTGTTCCCTGTAATTTAGTTCCTTTTGCTGACTTACCTTCTCAATAGTGTAAAACCACCTTTTTAGCAATGGGAGTATGCCACTTAGTAAAGGGACTAAGAAACTCCACATGAGTTATCTTTCCCAGCCTGCACCAGGCAGACTTTTAGCAGGCAACTCCAGGAGAATGCCACTCCTTTGATATCATATGTCAGAAGTGATTCAGTGAAATTTGAAATGGGATTCTGAAACAAACACACACCATATTTGCCTTAATATACTGAGATTTTCTTGAGGATTTGCTTAACATTAGGGCTGCTTATTGTTTGATGACCCTATCATTATCAGAACAGAACACACTTGGTCCCTTATTTCAGCAAAAATATGTTGAGACTGTTATGTTGACATGCTGCTGGGTTTGTTTCTTTTGTCTTTCCCTCTAAAAAACGTCCACATTTTCTCATTATTTTCATACAGCTTTTTTGAACAAGCTTCTACTGAGCATACTGTTATATACCACGGAGTTTTACATTCAGAACACTCTGCTGATAAGAACACAGAAACTTTCTGAATCACACCCATATTTCTCATATAACTTCAACATAACTTACACTGCTTTTCTTTTTCCAAGAAATGCTATGTGGACATGAAACAAACCACAGGCAGTATAGAAGTGAAATCAGAAGGGCTATGCCAGTTAACAGGGGCTAATGGACCACTGCTCCCAAAACCTCTCCCCTTTTTTTCCAATTTTTAGAAGGCATGAAGACATCTATTATAATATATACTTGAATAGCTCAACTATAATAAATGACATCTGTATGACTTATGCAGAAATCATGTAGACAATTCGGTGAAAAACTGGTACTGGTGGCTGTTTGATCTATACATAATTCAAATTTGATCATATAAGGAAAATTATATTTTGTCCCAGAAACCTACAAAGTCTACAAGCCACAGAAAGGAAGTTCCGTGATTTTAATCTAGATTTTCTTTACTAAGTATAGGCAAAATTTTAAAGTGCAATACGGTAATGAATATTTGTGGGGGTTTTTTAAGCATCAAATATGCATAGCATTGACTGGCATAAGAAGGTGCACTGTAATTCAGAGATGGTGTATAAGAGAGTCTGGTTTTCATTACCTGAGTTTGATCTTCTTCAGAGTCAAGAAGATGTTAAATTCGTTTGTACTAAAAGCCTTCCTCATTAACTAAAAAAAGGAATCTAATAATTCCCCAAAAGTAACAAGTTAATGCAAGTTCTGAAGGTATCAAGTGTAGAATAACAGATTTCTCTAATTATTGTTTTTCTATCTTTATATTAGGTATGAAAGATTCAAGTATGTTTTAGTTTTACAATACCTACACTCTAATAGGAAGCTTCAAAGACATATCTACTTTTCTCCTCAAAATATTTAACTTTATCATTGCTAATTAAGCCATCTAGCTTTTATCTTTTGATGTATTGTCAAAAGATGATATAATTTCTTTACTTTTCTTATAAAAGCTTTCACTTTTGTGTTGACCACTGACTTGTTTGCATAGATACCAATTCAGCTGTTGGTCACCAACAAATATGAGCTAATAGGTGACATCAAGACTGGAGAACATGCTAGTCTGTAGGGATTACACACTGGTGGAGTTCACAGTCCTCAGGGATATGGGTCAGGTGAAGAGTAAAGCCAAGACACTGAATTTTAGGAAAGAAAAATTCCAGGTCTTCAAGGAGTTAGTCAATGGGACTCCTGCAAAACTATCCTCAGGGACAAGAGAGAAGAACAGAGCTGACAGATCTTTAAGGACACTTTCCATAGAGCAAAAGAGCTCTCAGTCTCCAGGTGTAAGAAATAAGGTGAGGAAGGCAAGGGACCAGCATGGCTGAGTTGACCCCTACTGGTCAAACTAAAGGGCAAGAGGGAACTGCACAGGCAGTGGGAGCAGGGACAGATATCCTGGGAAGAGTACAGGGACATTACCCAGTTTTGTAGGCATTGAGTCAGGAAGGCCAAGGCATGGCTGGAGCTAAACTAATAAGAATAATAAGAAGGGATTCTACAGATATATCAGCCAGAAAAGGAAGGTCAGAGAAAGCATAGCCACCCTGATGAACATGACTGGCAAGCCAGCAACAACAGATGAAGTACTCAACAACTTTTCTGCCTCAGTCTTCACTGGCACAGTCTTCACATCTTCCGGGTGGATGGACCAACAAGACAGGGACCAGGGGAACAAAGTCCCACTGTATGAGAAGAGCAGGTTTGTGACCACCTGAGGAGCCTGAACATACATGAGTCTATGGGACCTGACAAGATGCATCTCAGAGTCCTGAGGGAACTGGATGATGCAGTTGCCAAGCCACTCTCCATGATATTTTAAAAGCCACGGCAGTTTAACTAGTTAAACAGGACTCTCCTTTTGTGAACCCATGTTGACTGTGCCTGATGAAAGAAAAAGAAAGAAAAAGACATTCTTTGAATGTCTTTCTGAAGTCCCCAGTAAATCTTCTCCTTAATTTTTTTCCAGGAACTGAGGTTAGACTAAGAGGTCTGTAGTTCCCTGGGTTTTCCCTCACACCCTTTTTGCGGATTGGAATAACATTGGCTAGCTACCAGTCAGCAGGTACCTCCTCAGGCTCCCTATAGATGAGAGGGATCCTGCCATAACATCTGCTAGCACCTTCAGTACACTGGGATGAATCCCATCAGGAACCATGGACTTGTGAACATTCAGCTGATACACCTGGTCCCTTACAATTTCAGTGTCCACAAGTGGAAAGACACTGTTCCCACACTCATGATCCTCCAACTCAGGGGACCAGACAGCCCAAGTTCTGTCAGTTTTGTTAAAGACTGAAGCAAAACAAAACATTGCTTTTTCTTCACCTCTTATAGTCAGATGACTATCCTCGACAAGTATATGTCCGATGTTTTTTTTAGACCTCCTCTTGCTATTAATATACTTAAAATACTCCTTCTTGGTGTCCGACACAACACTGGCCAGTTTCAACTTTAATAAGGGTTACATTCCATAACCCTTATTTCTGGATACTGTAACATCAAGGGTATGTTGGAGAATTGATGGCCATCTATCTTCTTTGTTGCAGAAGACTGCCCTCGAGAATAGTTCTAACTGTGGTAACACAAGCAGTCATATAAAGAGTGTCTGGCCATGACCACAACAGGGTTTTAGTTCCTCAGGCATAGCTCATACAATAGCACATTTCCATGCTGCTCTGTTTGAAAGTAGTCTGACAGTCTGTTCACAAATTCACACTGAAGGCAGACAGAATAGTCAGATGTGTATTTATTGTCACACAAGAAACAGAATATATAGCAATATTGTAATTTAGGTGCTTCAAGATGGTATGCATATGCCTCATCATTTATTGCAGATGGATTGAGCCCTAGCACATCATATGGCTATTCTTCCTGAGAAATATTGACATAGGTAATAGTGCCAATTATTAAAACTTTCCAGAAATCCATGTTTGTTTCTGTTCATGTGTGAGAATATGTGACCTTAAAGATTCTTTCTGCTTCTACATCCATGAATCAAACTGCTGCAGGAAGACAAGAATAGTTTAATGAGGTTTTTTTGTATGTGACCAGAAAGAGTTATGTACAACTCAACACTCTAAGTTCTGCCCTATGTATGCATTCAGTGCAAAAAATACTCTGCATGTGTATAAGCTCATTTCCAATACGTGGCATCATTTTCAGTTTCAGACAGTTTCTGATATAGAAAATGCCACTTTGCATTCTCTCTAACATTCAACATATCCAATTAAGTATTCAGTGAAATGTCATCATGGGCATTCAACCTATTGAAACAACTAATCATTTTACCAGACCACAAATTTAAAGCTGAATATTTTGAATGTAAGCCCAAACGGTGACATTAAAGCACTCTAAAACACCTTAAGGAGACATTTGCAACAGAAGCAAGGGCCAGGTAACAGAGTCCTTCCTCATGTGTAGTACTTCATGTAAAGATAATACCCCATCTTCACTACAATATCACTGTAAGTGGCATAGCTTATTTTCACAACTATAGCTGGCTAGCTTTATATTGATCAAAGAGGAAGTTAAGCAAGACCATAATCTTTGCTATGACTCCCATTTTTACAGGTTGATATGAATAGGAAGGAACTCAGACAGCAATCCCTTGCTCAGCTGTAAGTTGCATTATGTGCTCCTCTTATTTATGATTCCTCTGATTATGACCCAGGAAAGTGATGTGTTTGTTTGCATTAGCATAAATTTTTCAGAATTACAAAGCACTTAAGCCACACTGAAGTATTTTTAAATGGCTGATTTGTTGCAAATCCGTGGCTGCTGTCACTACATATAGTTACATTATTACACAGTATTTTATTTCATATATAGGTGGTACAATTGATTGTAAAGAACAAACAGTTTCCTCTGACAGAAACAAACCTTACTTGCAGTGTCATCTGAAACTGCTCAAAAAACAAAGGAAGAAGAAAGTTTGTTCATGGAATTTAATTACAGTTTTTGATTATTCTATGTTTTGCTACAAATATATGTTGGTCTGGAAGAAACAGAAACCATTAGCAAGGTTCAAAGGCTATGACAGCTTATCATCCAGGAATAACAAAAGCTTTTCTCACTCATGTCAGTGAACTGAAACCTGCAAATCTTGCCTATTTCAAGCTACTGAATTAATACAGAATGAACTATTTTTAACTGGGACTCAGTGCTTTTCTTCCTGACAATTCTCATACAAGTTTATTCCTGCTCAGGTATACTGAGATATTACTAAACTTCAGGTTCTGAGTAAGGTCAAAGAATTCTCCTACCTAGGTGCCATAGAGTCCTCATTGTGAATTTTCATATATAAATTTCCTACTCACCCCTGCAACAGAGGCCATGTATGTTGAATTTGAATTCTGAATCATTCCTCAAAGTGACTCAAACCTGACACGAGCAAACTGAACTAAGGCTAAGAAGAAATAGAGACTGGAGTAGAAAAACTGCCAAGGATCATGCTTCAATCAGTAGGAATACACAACAGGCTTACTAATAATGCCTACTTTAATGCCTCTGGTAAAGGTAGCTCAGTCACAAGATTGTTTAAAGGACATCAGAGATCACGGTTGCTTCCTTTTACCAATTACAGGAGACTTGGAACAAAATTGCTTTGCTAAATATTTGTCTGTATATGTGGCTTGAAGCAAAGAGAAACTTTTCAGCTCACAGTTGTAATTCTATTACTATCCAAGCACAGGACAAGTTACTAAGGACATAGTTACAACTGAGCTGCTCCCAAACTCATTATTAGTTAAAAACCAACTAACAGTCTCAAACACTACAATGCCCACATATCACAGTATCTCAATTTCTGCATGATTTTAATCTTTTGACCATTTTTATTAAGCAAGCTTGCTCCTACAACAACCTGTGAAAGCACAGCATTATAATAACATCCACAATTAACTGCACTGATTGTCACTGAACTTTCTGTAACCGAATAATACTTCAAGGCTAAATAAAAAAATCCCATGCACGGCCAATATATGTGATCTTGAAAATGTGTGCAAGAAGATGTCAACAATTTTTTATAACCAACTGCCAGAAGATATCTCCAAATGAGAGGAAATATTTCAATTTCTGAGTCTTCAACAGATGTATGAAAATGTTGGCCCTGCCCAACACACACCGACCACACCCCTCCCCACCCCCAGTGCCTAGGAGACTGCAAGCCCCTTACATATAAAAAGACAAACATCAGTGATTTACATTTCAAAGTCTTAAGAGCGGAAGACTAGCAAATACTTGGGACATTTGGCGTTATACTTTTATGAAGGACAAACTATAACAAAGTATTGATAAGGGGATCAGAAATGCTCCTTGTTTCACACTGTAACCCTATAAGGTGTCAGAACTGTAACTCATGTTTTGATTTCAAGGAACAAGATCACCTTAATTTGATTAATAACTTTCTTTTTAAAAAGTGTTCAGAGAAAGCAGAGACTGTTGTTAACACTTAAAAATTCATAAAAAGCTTTTATATTTGTAAATTTTTTGTAAATTTATAAAATGTACAATTTGCAAAAGCATTGTGAGAGATTCAGAGAAATGTGCACATATGCTACAGAAGTCCAGTATTATGAAGGAATGTGACAGCTTTCCTCAAATTCTGGCCACCTCAATTTCTTAAAACTTGTGCAAATTTATTATTTCCATGGCCACTACAAATGAATCAGTAACAAAAATACCTTCTTTCTGTAAACAGAGTTAATACCCTAGAAAAATTTTATAAAAGGTAATAAATTTATGAAAAAGTACATAGAAATAAATCAACATTTATCATATTACCTTATAATTGATCTGTACATACACGGCGGGGACAGCAGGAATACACATTACAGAGAAAAATATGTTATACTGCAAAAGGAGTCCTCCTTCTCTAAAGCTTACAATACAGCATTGCTATTGCAGCCTATATTATTGCCTGACTTGCATGTGTGTAATATCCCATTTTCATCCTCAGAGGTCTGTTACTCTTACTCATACCAACAGTTGATCATGTAAGTAGGCATAACATTTTCTAAAGCTTGCATATTTGTTCCCAAATTTTTAATCTTCTTAGCAATCCACCTGGTGGGATCCAGAAATAAAGCTGGTATTTACTGTATTGCTTTTACTAATATTTTTGGTTTGTTTTGTTTGTTTGGGTTTTCTTTGTTTGTTTTTTTCATTTAGATTTCTGTATAGAACTTCCTCATCAGACTATTAGCTCTCTCACATAATTCAGTAATTACCTTTTCTAGCCCACAGGTTGCTCCAGTCAACTCTTTCATACCTCATAGAAAATGACTGTGACAGAAAGGTGCTTTATAGATTCGTTACTTGTTCTTAATGCCTTGCTAGTCCATTCCTTATTTCCAGATAAGAAAGTGCTGGGGTATTTGAATGCTACTGTAGCACACAGCACTCCTACTTTCTACCTTTCAATTTCATCATCTTCTATTTATTTCTTAATCAGTCATTACATTTTTGTATGACTGTCCCTGGATGATCATGGCACTGCAGAAGAACATATGACTCAATATAGACTCCAGAAAAATGAATTTTCTACTGTGACAGTTTTGATTTACTCAAGATTTCCCCTCCCAGTGTGATCTGCAATCCTGAAATTACATATGACTTCTGAATCTAAATTACATTTTACTCCTTTCCCAAATTCAAGACATTAATTCTAAGTTGATATTTTGTATAAAGTATTTCCCCTAGGGTATTACAGTGTTTTAGTATTCTTTTTCTGTCTTTCTTTTATTTTTTTAAAATAAGGAATAAAAAGCTTTTGGTCTGTCTGCTTAAACTTTCCATTTGAAATGAGAGGTAGAGCCAAGAGGAAGTATCAGAGAATTCTCACTAGCTATACCGCAAAATCTCACTGAAAGATTATTCTTCACCTCCCTCAAAGATCTGTAGCAGTTGCAAGTACACACTTCCCTCAGCATGATACAGATGTTTCAGCTCTCATAAAAGCATCACACCCTCAGTAATGAAAAACCAGCAAACAATATGATGAAACATTTACTACAAAAGAAAGTGCCCAGTTCAGTGTAGAAATGCTTATGCAAATCACCATATGTCAAGTGAAGCTAAGGGAGCTTCAGCTAATAATACTTCACTGTACTCCACTTGTCTATCTCATAAAGTCAACAAGCCCATCTGATCCTGATATGAAAAGTTATGGGATGCAAAACAAACTGCATATTTCAGAGTTCTTGGAAGGTGAGCTTACAAAGAGAATCAATCCAAACTAGTTTCCTTACTGACTCATTAATATTCTCAATTTCCTGTAACCTATTTGTTACCAAAATATCAATTACCTTAGTTGCAAAGTTCACAAATTACATAATATCATTATAATATATAATGCAGTTAAATTTAGAGAGCCACTACCATATTTATTAATAGAAATAAATCAATGTAAAAAGCTACTTAAATCAAATGAGCAATAAAAACATCTAACTATGATTTATAACACAAAGCAAACATCCAACAACACACTCCGGACAAGAGAATATAAGAGATTTCGGTAAAACCTGGAAATTCCCTGGTTTGGTCTAATAAGGATGTCCTTCGTGGCAATTAGAAAAGAAAGGGTCTGTGAAGCTCCCTCTATTGATTGTATTCACACAATACTGTCAATGGTGAGGGCAACACCTCCGACAGTGAGACCTCGTATGAGTCACAGCTTTAAATACAATTACTAACACTTTTAACAATAAGCGAGTCAAAACACATTTCTAGTGTCATCAGACCTTAAGCACACGGAGTCATCCCATGGACAGTATCCCAATGCATAGATGCAAGAAAAGTGGCAGCTGTCCATTAGTATGGAAACATTCAGGTGTTTTCTCTGCACAAATCTCTATTTTCAGAGAGAAAGCATCCGAGACATTTTGTTTCAGGCACACATCCATTATGTTTGATAACAGTCATTCAAGAGAAGATTAAACAAACTAAATTAAAGTAATATTTTCAATTTTTCTGTTGTTGCTTTGTCACCTGATCAAGTGAGTGAAATACCACTGTAACTTCCACAGTCAGCAATTGAAGAGTTTTTATTGCTTCTATTTAGTTCACAATGGGTTCTGTGAGCTATGACTGAGAGTAAAAGCTACACCAGGACTGTGAAGCAAACCGGCACACTAAAAAACAGAGTGTAGAGGACATATTGTAAAAAAAAATGCAATTTCTTTCCTTTGTTCATACTCCTTTAAAGTTATTTAGTTTACATGATTCACTCCACAGATAAGATGACCTGTCTGCTTGGTCTGACACCACTCAGACTAAAACTGAGGTTTGACCTGTAGAGTAGTTATCAGCCCTGACAATATAAGAGAGAGATTGTTCCCTTTATAATTTATTTCACTTAAAGCCTTTAATCTTGCAAGAATTAAAGCCTTCAGGCTCATTTCCATGTAGGGCGACTAGCAATCTACCCTGAATCTTAGAATCATAGAATCATTAGGGTTGGAAAGGACCTCTAGGATCATCAAGTCCAACCTTCATCCTAACATCTATCTA
>JAAGNO010026732.1:14068-25420 GCA_033439905.1 Ceryle rudis | reverse complement strand
CTGTTCCTGTGTGGGCTGCCCTGGGTGACCCTGCTCTGGCAGGGGGCTTGGACTCGATGATCTCCAGAGGTCCCTTCTATACCATTCTGTGATTCTATGAGATGGTGACAATTATGAGAAAAATTGAAGGGAAAAACCCCTGTAGAATGGGAAATCAGTTCTTTTAGTAGCGGTTGCAACAGGGCAGAAAAGCTAATAACGCAGAGTCAAGAAAATGTGACTTTGGCTGAAAGCCCGTCCTGTATGTTGGTAACCCGAAAACAGCAACTGGAGGCAAAATGATAATATACATGAAGAGAAAGACAGTAATAGATACTAATCAATATGCAGCAATCACCACAATGAGCTGTGCAGCAGAGCTATTGATAAAGGAGGGTAAACGGACAGAGAAATATCCATCGCTGGCAGAGCCATGGCCAGTAAGAAGTTGTTCACTAAATGTATTGGAAACAAAATAAACGTTAATGATGCTGCAGGTTCATTTCATAACCTCAGAGAAGCACAGAAAGATTTTGGTCAGGAGCAACCTTGGGTGTCTCTTGTCCAAGCTGCTGCTCGGAGCAGGACCAATGTCAAAGCAACACCACCTTGCTCAGGGAGCAGTTGAAGTTGGAAAACCTCCAAGGACGGCAAAGTCACGATATTCCTAGATGAGGAGGTACATTCCTAGGGACAAGGCCCTTGGTGTGTCTTCTGCACTTAGAAAGGGTGGGAATGTGAGACATGAGGATGATGAAATGCTCTCGGGTCTGCTAACAACCAGAAGCATCTCGGGTGACATCTGTGGGGTTTCTAAATCAGCAGCTCCACGTGATCTGCACCTGAAGGCCCTCGAGCAGGGTGCCGAGCCGAGCTGCGCCCGCTGCTGAGAAGCTCGAAGCCTGGGGAGATGCCAGGTTTGGCAGGATGCTAACGTGGTGCTCAGCAGGCAAGGCGGGTGCCCTGGTTAACAGTCGTTTGGTCCAGCACGGCATTCACATTGAACAATGGCGAGGACACAGAGAAGCCAATTAATATAAAATTCAAGGATTAAAAATACACCCATCAGTGTGGTGTAATGGAAAATGTCTTGTCAAATGAGCCTCATTTCATCCTGGGAGAAAATTACAAGTTTATAGATAAAGGTTACCATGTAGCCATTATTTGCTTAGCTTTTGGCATCGTGTTTGACTTAATATCATATGACACCCTAATTACAAATTTAGCACTATACAATCTCAATAAAGCCCACATTAAATGGATGGAGAGCTGCAAACCCATCTCCAAAACAAGAAGTCATCAGTGAACAGAGATGATTTAGAGGGATTCGGCAGGAGTCGGTCCCAGCCTGACACTAATCAATGTTTTCATCATTGATTGAGAAATGAGGACAAAACACAGCTGATAAATTATACAGCTGCTGGAAGCGGGAGGACTGGCAGTGAATAATTATGACAGAGAAGTTATACAGAGCAACTGGGATCTTTTCTGTGCACAAATCCATTTTCACTTGGCAGTGTTAAAATAGGCCGGCTTTCAAAGAGGAGCGAAGGAAATGCTTTATCCAGAAAAGATGGGATGCAAAAATATCTAGACATCATCAGGGGAAGGTAAAGCCAGAGGCAGTTGCTTTTGCAGCACTTGAGCAGCACAGCGCTGGCCCCAGGGGCAGAAACTGGAGGCGGAGGATGAGGAAAGTGGGACTGTCCTGGCTGTGCTTCTCTGCAGCGCACGGAGCGATGACCAGAGAGCTGAAGTCCCCAAGGGAACAAAGTCCCAAAGAGGAGATAGAAAAAGTCCCTGAGCTGCAGGCACCCCACGGGGTGCAAGCCATGGGGCTGGAGACAAGCTCCAGCCCCCAATCTACTACTGCCAGCTCTACCATACAGCAGGGACCTGGGCACGCTCATCCCAGCAGCACACTCAGGGCCACTCGTCCCCATCCTCTTGGTACCCTCCAAAAGCGTGCCACTAAACCACATTCCTTCCCAAGAGAAAAGAATTAGTTTGCTGAGCTCTTGCATCAGGCTTGGGTTACATTACTCCCCCAACGTTATTTTCTGCCGCTGCTAACACATTTATAACAAAGGGAAGCTGAGGTGGTTTTCTGAGGAGGCAGATGAGGAGGTTGGAGATGAGACATCCAAGGTTCATGGGAAGGTCTTTGCAATGAGCAGGGGCCCAGCTGCAAGTTGCCTCATGATGGCTTCTTTGCTCCATCAGCAGAGAGGCGTTTTCTTGGGTGGATTCTGGACCTGCAGCCCTGAGGGGCTTTTCTGTTACCTGCCCCTAAATCGCCCCCAGCCCCAGCAGTCCAAGGGCCCCAGTGACCCTCCTGGACAGGGTCAGGATTGGAGCATCTCAACAGCCCAAGTCTGACCCGTTGAGGCCACAGCCCTTCACAGCTGCTGGGGAAATGCTCAGCTCTGCTGGTATTTTTAGCTCTGTTCTCCAACATCACTTGAGTTTACGGCATGACCTAGTTTGGCAAGGAAAGCATTCGCCCCACCGGGTCCCTGCTTGGCCACGTGCTGGGGATGACAACGGTGGTCCTGGGAATGGCTCCTCTGGGGCACCACAGCCCCAGCACATGGTGCTTTGCCTCCCTGCGGATCAGCACAGCTGGCCCAGGGACAGACTTTGTGGGGGAGGAGAAGGAGGGTCCCGCAGTAGGCAGGGCTGCCTGCGGCCAGGACACGTGCAGGGTCCCTGGGTACGTGTAGCTCTGCAAGGACTCAACAGCCTTTTGGCTGCGGCTCCATACTTTCCACTTTTTTTCTTGCCTCATGCAAAATCAGCAGCTCCCAGATCAGCACAGGCACAGCCTGGCTTTGGGTCCCTGAGGGTGATGCCTTTGACAACTCAGGTTCCCAGCTGGCCGAACCATACAGCCAGCCTGGCTGGTTCCTGCAGACCCCCGTCCAGCTTGACTCCAGCAATGGGGAGTGGAGCTAATGTGATACACGGTCCCTGCTCAGGCTTTGGTGTCCATCCTGCCAGCAGCTCCGGCCAGGACCAGACTCAGCCCTGGCATCTCTTGGCAGCTGATGCGTCTGCCTTGACTGTCTGTAGAGCTTCCCCTGACAGCTGCCATGCTGGGAAATCAGTGGCAGGCTCCCTGAGTCTGTGGCATCGTGGTGCTCCAGGGATGGGGGCTGACAGGGTGCTACCAACCACGGCAGCCGGGTGCTATTTTAAATCATCCATCCCTTCCCAGTGCTTGAAAATCTTCACTCAGCGCCCCAGTTTTACTGTGAGGACATGAGCAGAAGCACTCTCCTCCCACTGCCCATTTCACACCGAGTAACATCCACAGCATAGACACCATCTCCAGAACATGGCAGCTCTTGGGCACTCAGAAAACCTCTTCCCTGACACTCAGACTGCACTGGAAGGTTCATTGCTCACAGAAGAGGAGCTCCAGCAAGAGGCACACTCACTCCAACAGCCCCTGCAAGGCTCAGCTCTTCCCTCTCCTTTTGGGGACCAGAATCTCCTTCACCATCAGGCACATCCCATCAGGACCCTCGAAGGTGGCAAGGGCTTGCTGGATCAGGCAGCCCTGTGCCAGCACCCTCGGCTGCAGCCCAGGCACTGATCCACGAGGCTGGCACAACCTCCTCCTCACCACCTCCTTCCTGCCTCATTACCCCTGAAATCCCAGGGCTCCGCCACTTTGCCAACTGTGTTCTAAAAGCTTTTCCCATCCTTGCTTTGTTAAAAGCTTTCTATTTCCAGTGAGGGAGCAAGATGAGGGGAGGGATTTTACAGCCCCCAGGTGACAGTGCTGTGGCTGAGCCACAATCCCCAGCTCTGCAGCAGGGAGAGAGCCACCCACCAGCCACTTCCAGCTAATCCAGCACCTAATTCAGGAGAGGGACAGCACCAACAGCCCAGTTACACGCTGAGGGAACAGATCCACACCAGCAAGAGGGGAAAGCACCAAGATGGGACTGAGAATGATGAAGCCAAGGATGACAGAGCCAGCACACGTGTCCTTCCCCACCACATCCAACGCCCCACACAGCCTGGGCAAATTCTCACTCAAGGAGCAGAAACAACCCTTCTGGCAATGGCAGCGATGGGCTGAAACCTGCCGGTGAATGCCTCTGCCTTGGGGCAGCCACTGGTCACCGCGACTTTGACAACTCAGGCCAGGCAGAGGTGGAAGCACACGCGCCCGAGGTGGAGCAACAAACGTTATACGAGTTGCAAGTGCAGCCGCGGGCACAGCCAGTGCCAAAAATCACCCCACTGTGCCAATGCCAAGGACAAAACGGGGCATTTGGGGGCACCGGCAACCACCCGTGGACACGGCAGCAACGTGCTCGAGCATGGCACAGAGCTCACCCGTCCTGCCCGGGGATGTGTGGGCAGGTCAGGGCTGCTTGAGCGAGGCACCAGCTTCAGTCGATGTGTTCCTCCAGGGCTCTGCACTGCATCTAATGTACTGCCTTCGAGGATAAAAAGTGTCATTTACGGTACATTTAAAATTAATGCACATTTGGTGTTCTTTCTGCTCCCAAATTACACACCGCATGAGTGCTACAGCGTAGAGCTGGGCTCATCCCCGCGAGGACAGCATCGCCCGCTGGCGCTGCTGAGCCCGCCCTCCCTCACAGATACCACTGCTAGTGACAACACTGCCTCAAATCAGTATTTCCAGCAGCGCCGATAGTGTTTGTACCTCACGGGTACCGACTCCTGCCTGGTGCCAGGGCAGGTCCTGTGCCATCTGTGTGGGCTTGGGCTCAGCACAGTGCAGTTCTTGAGGCCACCTTGGACCAAAAGCTGTCACTTCTGACTGATAAACTTCTGCAATACCAGGGCTGGAGGCCCAGCTGGTTTGTGATGGGAAGATCGTTGCTGTCCATAACCCCTGACGGAGTGAGGCTTAATTAAGAGCTGTCCCTGCTGGTGCTGGCCGCAGCAGAGCGCGGTGACAGTGGCTCTGCCAATTACCCGTGAAAATGCCACCACTGCGCTAAGCAACGCTCAGGCCCCAGCTGCATTCCCAGCGCCTGGAGCGCTGCTCAGGGCTGCTCCTGCAGCGTGCAACGTGTCTCCAGGTACAATCCCAACATATAATTATATAGATTTATGGTACATTAGCTTCTAAAACCAGCAGGAACATTAACACCCCTTTGATTTCGCTTTTTCTTATTATTACTACTTTGTTTAAACAGGTAAATGTTTTTATTGCTTTACTACTGCCACAGCTTCCCCTAAAAGCCTTGATTTCGGTAAGGGAAGGGGGTTTGGCAGAGCTGTCTTGCCCAGCATGGATGTCCCCAGGCTGCAGTGAGCTGGACATGCCAGCATTTCCCAGCTTCCTCACCCAGCGCCCGCGGGCAGCTGCCCCCCATCCCTCTTTGCTAAGGCAGCTCCTGGGCACGCGACGCAGGTGCAGCTGTGGATGCCCTGACAGCTCCTGTCGGTGCTATTTGTACCCAAGCTCAAATTCAGGCCATTGGGGAAAACAGGGTCAGACCCCCCCATGACCTGAGGAGGGGATGGGGCCAAGTAGCACAGACACAAACCAACGGGAGCGGAACCAGCTGTCGGCTGGGAAGGGACCGCTGATGGCAGTTTGTTCCCTAGTGCCAGCAGAAGCCACATCATCAAACTGAGTTCATCAAACAAACAATGTCATAATAACCCCAGTGCCTCCTGCCCCGGCTCCTCAAGGAGGCCACGGTCCTGGGGCATCCCACGGCCGCGTGTTTCGGCCAGGCGCTCAGCACAGCGGGCAGCACCGGCCGCTGGTCCGGCCTCGCCCAGCGCCTGCGGGAGGGGACGATATTTGCTCTATTTCTCACTTGCTGATTTTATTACCAGCTCTTACTCACAGCAACAGTAAATTAAACCCAGAGGCGCAGCAAAGCCCCCGCATCTTACCAGCTTAAACACAGTCCTCAGGCGGCACGCGAGGAAAAGTGCATGTCGGAGGTGGTCAGGGCAGCGCGAGTAAATAAGACGAGATTAATTTTGGAACAAGACGCCGCAAGAATGACGTCTGCCAGGGAAGGAGCATCGCAGGGTCCCACAGCAGCCCCGGCCGTTCCTGCCTGCGGAGAGAAACCCGGAGGAGCTGCACAAACACAACCGGCTCCGCACGCGGTGAGAAACTCAAGAAGCTGCAGAAGGAGGCACCGCAAGCAGCCATGCGAGAGCCAGAGACGCAGAGCAGATCAGAGCCAAACCATTCCCTGACTCTACACTGGGATGTACCGGGGTGCAACCCTCTTCTGCAGGGAAGAGTTTTGGGTGTAAGTGCAGAACAGGGAGGTCAACAACAGGCCTGAGGCTGAACCACTGACAGGACCCTGCACAGCCCAACCAGGCAGCTGGGCTGGCCACAGTGGCAGCAAAGCAAACTGGAGAAACAATTTTGCTTTTTAAGTTATACCATAATTGTTTTGCAGTCCTCTGCACAGAAGGACAGATTGGTTTAATGTCCAGGGCTCAGCTACAGAGAAGAGAGACAGGGAGGAAAGTGGTGATCAATTATTTAGAAGAGACTTTCAGTCTCAGATCAAAGGTTTGTCTTCTGTCTTTCTACATCTGAACTAAGCACCATTTCCCGGTGGAACCGGGCACAGAGCAAATGCAGCAGCTCTAATTAGCACATCCAGGGGCCCAGTATCTTTGTCTGTTTTCTGTGACTCCTTCAACCTCTGCAGCCATGAGCCCAGTGGCTCCCACCCCAGCTCCAGGAGCGAGTCTGGCTGCTGGGAAGTGTAAAGAGCGTACGGCTTGGAAATTACCTGTTTGAGCAGAGGGGAAGAGCTCCCCTGGAACAGCACAGAGCAACACAACCACGCTGGCTTCAGGCTGAGAGACCCATCACCCTTCTGGAAATCAGCCCGTGGTGCTCATCCTGCCCCAGGCTGCCCAGCAGCAGGGCGAGGGATCGGGCAGCAGCGGTCGCTGCTACAGGAGGCACGACGTAGGTGACAAACGACCATCCATCGTCAGGAGGTTTGATCCAACTGCTGCTGAAGGCGCTTCTGGTTTTAAATGTGGCCTTCAACAGCTGAAGGCCACTGACCTGGGAAGGGCAACCCGGGGGGCTCAGTCATCTCTAGGTTAGTCTGTACTCCAGCCCTAGTCTCTGTTTCCCAGGGAAAGGTTCCTGTACTGCAGTCACCTATAGATAGAGGCACGGATGGGACTCACAGCTGGTTTGCATCCCCTTGTCACAAAACCAAAGCTCTGAACTGTGCTGCTGCTGGTAAATGAGATGTGCTTGTGGTGCAGGAGCCGAGCCAGCAGCCCTCAGGTGGGCACTCACCTCCCCTCACTCCCAGGCTTGTCCCCAGCTTATGTGTCCTCCCAGTAACAGGCACCAACACCACCCTGTGACCAGTCTCAACAGAATCAAGTCTCTCCAGCCCAACATGCAGCTGGCGTGTTCACGAAGCTGGCCGCTCTACCTCCTCTTCAAAAGCCATTTTTAAGTTTTTACTGCAAGAATTAATTCTTTTCAACATCAGGGAACAACCTCCATCTGCGATCATCATCTGGATGATCCTTGCGGGGGAGGTCACCAATTGCTTCCATTGCTTCCGGATGGACCTGAGGTCTGCTGGAGGTGCAGCCAGGTCGGGTGGTCTCGCCAAACAAAGGGAGGGCTGGAGTCCTGCTGCCAACAAAACACTGACCTGAGGCTCTGCCAACAGTTTGTCTTAGAGGAACAGCCTCCCTGGGTAAAGGCTGCACGTCTGTGGGCACGATGGAGGAAAACACGGTGGGGGCAGGTAGAGGAGAGCTTGTGCCTCTAGGGAGTACCTGGGAGAGGAGGTTAAATGCAGGGAACAGGTGACACTTCACAGCACTTACAACCCCTGCAGTCCTTAGTGGTGCCACCAAACATGTTCCAGCCTCAAAGCTGTGTGGCCCAGCTCTGGTTGTGCCTGGAGGCATCGCCAGGGGCTCCTGAGGAGCTTCACATCAGAGGGCCAGGAGAGCTCAGCAAAGGAGGCAGCTTTGAGGAACACAGTCAGTGCTCTGGTCGGATGAGAAACCCCCTCAAGGCAACAGCACCTAGAGCTAGCTCAGAGCAGAAGAGTTTACACAAAGCAAGAATTAGTTTGATTATCCAGCCAAGTGGAGCCATTGGCAACAACAGATGTGAGACAAGAAGAGCAAGCACCCGGGGACTTCTGAACGGTCCGACTCACATGACTGCTGCTGCCCTCAGGGGGAACAAGCACTGGAGGTTTCTTTCCCATTCGTGACAACGCACCCAGTGACTCCTGCTGGGGTCAGGAATTGAAAACCACGCAGGTTTCTCTGCAAAGCTGGTAGAAGCAGAAGCAAGCTGGGCTCTTAGATGTTGACAAATTTCTCATTGTGGGACCCAACACAAAGAACCATGCAGGCATCTCAATCCAGCAGAATAACTTTATTTCACAGGGCAATTACAGCCAAGTATGATTCCAGAGTTGCCCGGTAAGTGTCAGCTCCATGATCCGTCAATGTTCTGCTGATGGCTGGAGGACACAGGCTCTAGAGCTCTACAGCTTCACAGTCACGGAGTTCTTAGGTTTAGATTTCAAGTGGAATACATTCAGACTTGCTCCTCTCAGAGCATCGCTCACAAGCACGTGGCTGAAAGTCACTGAGGAGTTAATTAGGCAGTTACCTGATTCATATGAAAAGAAAGCAACGTTTTGTGCTGCGACCACAAACCCCTCCCTCTCTCTAGTGCTGCTGCTCGGAGCCTTTTCAGCAGGATAACATCCCATCGCTCTTTGGGCCTCCGCAGTAAAAACAGCAACTAGAACAAACAGCTGCAAAAATCAAGGCAGCTTTTAACTGCACATTCCCAGTGGGTTTCCCCCTCCCAGTCTCAGAGGAATTAATAACTGGCTGCTCACACTGGCACCAGTATGAGGGAGCGAGGCACACGTCAGCCACCCTTCCCGGGAGGTCCAAAGGGACTCGGGCAGATATCTGTGCTTAGTCTGGCAGCTGAATGCCCCACACCCTGTCCAGAGAAGGACGAAAGCTTGCTTAATTTCAACTAGACGTTGGTTTGGGTTTTTTAACTATTTCATAAATAAAACATGGCTGCTGTCAGTACAAACTGGACGTAGCTCTCAGCCACCAAGGTCACTGCTCTGAGTGCTAGCCTGGCTCTCCCGTGCTGCTTGCCTGGCCGTCCGCACTGGGGACATTCCTGCGCCTTCTTATCTGCATATCTTCATCCTGGAGGAGAATAAATACATAAATAAGCACAAATTCATTCTTCACCATCCTCTCCAAGCTGCATAAAATCTGTCCTCTTCCCCTCCACCTCTCCTTTGTCCTCAAACCATTACCCACTGGAGATCAGCCCAGCAAACAAATTCTTTATGCCATCAGCTCCTCACTAAAGCACCAAAGCCATCTTCACATCCTCACATGGGCAGCTCCCCAGGCCGGGCCCCTTCCCAAGCCACTCACATGCTCCCACTGTGAAACTACTCATGTCCAACACAACCGGCAGCTTCACCTTCTACCCTTGCTACACTCTACCCAGAGAAAGAGCAGCAGGGGCACGACCCTGCCAAGCTTTGTGTCTCAGGCTGTGGGGCACATCGGATCAAATCTGGCCCCAGTGCAGGTTTGCCTCAGGGTGGACCTGATGTCCCACAGAGTCAAACCCCTGTGGCTGGAAGGAGCCTCTGGAGGATGTAACACAAGTTTCTGCTCTACGCAGGGCTAACTCTAATGCTCCAGCTGCTTCTTCAGGGCATCTACTTGGTTTTCAAGTATCTGCAAGGATGGACTTTCCATCACCTCCCTGCACAGCCCGTTGCAGTTCTCAGCCATGCCTGCTGGGAAATCCCCCCGGTACCCAGTGAGGATTTCCTTTAGCACAAGTTGCGTCTGTCACCTCTTGTCTTTTTGCTGCACATCTCTGCTGCTGTCTTCTCCAGAGCCACCCAGCAGGCAGCTGCAGACAGCAGTCAGATCCTCTCTTTGCCTCCTCAGCTCCCCGAGCCTCTCCAGCCTGACCCACCTCAGGAGCAGACCCACAGAGCTGCGTGGCCAGGTTTTAACTGCGGCCAGGCTTTGCCACACAGGGTGCTGCTGTAGCTGACTGACCCGAACAGGGTGAGCATGCACCGTTTAGTGTCTGTACTACAGGAAAAGCAAACTTATTTCTGCACCATCCTCCTCAGCAAGTCCCTTCCAGGTGCTCCTCTCAGTACCCTTCCTGACACCTCCACCTCACCCCCAGTGCACACCGTTCACTCGGGACTCAGCAGTGACATGGGCACTGCCTGTTTCCAGGGCAGTTCATACCGAGTCAGAGTCTTCTTCAACCTGGTTGCTGATGAAATTGATATAATCATCCTTCTGGTTGTCCAGAATTTCTTCCTCGTACTCAGTCTGGTAGTCTGACTCATCTAATGAGAGGAGAGAGAAAAAACTCTGGATTTAACCAGCATTCAGAGAGGCAGAGAAAACTGGAAGAGGACTGGCAGCTGCCTCCGCTGAGCACGGGCACTGGGCAGGTGCCTGCTGGCCAGCTCTCTGCAGCTCCGTGCACTGGGAATACTTGAACCAGCTGTCCAGCCAGATCACAAACTAAACCATGTCCTCGCTGTGAACTGGTGTCCTGGAGCCCTCCAGAAACTGAAGAGCCTGGAGCAGGAGCAGCAAATTGTCTCTGTTGTTCTGGTGGGCACCAGCTGCCCAGCCCCGCGGGACACTAACGCTGGCAATGGAGAGATGGTCCCTGGGGAATGCTCTTCACAGACCAGTTGCTGTCTCTCACCCATCAGTCCCGACAAGACAGAATCAAAGAATTGTAGGGGTTGGAAGAGACCTCAGGAGATCATCTAGTCCAACCCCCATGCCAGTGCAGGATCACCTAGAGCAGGTCAAGAATGACCTGCAGAATACCTTCAGAAGATGTGGCTATGAGCTACCAAAACAAACTCCCCTGGACACATCAGTCACAGTCTCTCTGGGAACAGGGACTTCCAGGTACAGGGCGAGCTCTTCCTGGTCTGGAGATGATAATTACGTGTCTCACAATCTCTGGTCCACAAGGGCCAGAGACATTTACGCTCCTCTCCTCTCCACAGGGAACAGTCACCTGCTCTCTCTGGCAGTCCAGCAGATCAACATCATTTAGGGCAGCTCAAGAGCTCTGGACACTGAGGCACAGGAGTCTACAGCGGGACATGCACCAGGACAGGCCCCAACACTGACACTTTCTTCCAAAGAATGAGACAGCGCAGAGCTGAGGCCTCTTCCAGCCCGTGGAGATCACTTCAGGATCCGTGAAGCAGGCAGCGGGAGAGTCACCTGCCCACAGGACTCACTGCCCCACATCAACTCCACACCCAACCACCGCGTCATCGGCCCTGGGAC
>JAAGNO010026731.1:26190-45457 GCA_033439905.1 Ceryle rudis | reverse complement strand
CTGTATTCTCTTGATCAGAAAAGTGTAACTAGCAGCCATTTTGTTGTATGCTCAGATTAAAAAAAAAAAAAAAAAGAAAGGCTGGAAGGGGAGAGAACTGTTCTGTTTAGTGCCAATCATTTATTCTTATGTTTCTGTTATATTCAGGAAATAAATTTTGCCTTTAAAGTTATGACTTGCTATTTGACAGTGTCTTAGTTCAGAGTGTCGCATCTTGAAAGCTCTACAGTCATTTTAGACCTTTGAAATCTCTTCATGAATACTTAATTCTGCATTTGTAGGAGAAGAGTCTGTGCTGGAGAGATCTGTAGTACCATTCAATCTGTTGCCACTAGCTCTCAGTGCAGATTGTGCAAGGCTGCAGAATAAATTAGTATTATTTTGAAACACCATTTGTCCACTGGAATGTCACCCTTTCAAATCCTTGCACAGAGCATATGAAATAGCACCAGATACAGACAGTGATGTATGTTCCAGTGTGGTTCTCCCAATTATCGTCATGAAGCTCTTTTGCCTGCATCGATGTTTTTTGAGAAGAACAGAGAACAGTGCTGGTTCCTGAGTGTACTTGTGTGATGGATGACATTTATTTTCATTTCTTTGTTCCTCTAACAAGGGAATGACTGGTTAGAAGGGAGGTAGTTTTATTTTCTTTTGTAGGGGAGATCCCAGAGCAGAGGGTAGAGAGCATGTGGCAGCTAAGCAGGAGCCTGTAGCATGGACAGAGGGCAGGGATCTGGTGAAAAGTGCAGGGAGCAGATGTACTGCAGAAGTGCAGCGGTCATGGAAAGAAAATTTTGAGGCACCTAGAGGGTACTGCACAGAGTGTACTGCAACCCAGATCAAGTCCTTTAGTCTGAAACCAAGACTAGAGAGAAGGAATTGCTTTCAAATATATGATTTGGGGTACACGGAAGGAAACATTCTTTATAGTCTCATTTTATTTCTGTTGTTTTACTTATCAGATTCTGAGTTTTCTTGGTTACAAAATATTTCGTGTACTTCAAAGGTCTGGCTGCCTTTGGCTCTTGTCACAACAGATTGAATTTTTCAGATCAGAAATGCATATTTATGGTTTTTTTAAAAAACCCTCCCTGAATTACTTGCTATAAAAATGGCTTCTGTAATCACTGAGATATCAGTTTTGGGCAGATGTAAATCAAGAATGTCATAGCCCCTGCCCTAGATTTTTTTTTCCTTTTAACTCTCTAGATTTTTTCGAAGAGAAAAAAACAAACAGAGACCCCTAACCAAAACCTGGGTAGCATGCAAGGTGTTGCTCTTTATGCCTGTTAGAAGTAGTGTCTTGAAGACCCTCATCTTCTCTGGAAGCTTGAAAATAAGGAGAAAGAAAAAAGAGTATGAAATTATTTTCACTTTTTCATAACTTGTATAACAAGAATAATAACAGAATTAACTTGTTTGAGCTACACCTGTGTGGCATCCTTAGTGTACTGAATGCCATGCTGTTTAGACAAACCAGAATCCGTAATAAAACCAATTCAATTAGACAAGACACTTAACTACTTTACCCTTAAGTGTAAACTGATATGTGAAATGAACTCAGTGGAATTTTCCCACTGAGCTCAGTTGTGCTGGAATAGATAAAATGTTACTGGTTTGTGTACAAATCTTAAAAGTGAAGGGGTTTGACACATGCTGCAGCAATTCTGGCAAACATTCCCTCTCACTCTCTTCTTTACTTTTGAATTTCCTGAGGGTCCTAATTAATAAAGTTACTACAAAAAGCAGTCACAGTCTATAGGCATCCACAATGGACTTTCATTAGAAGGGAGGCCAAGTTCTTGTCTGTTTCTGATCCTCAAGTTTATTGGCCACAATATCTGGTTTGGATCTGAAACCTTTATTTTCTTTCAAGATTTCTATAATAATAAATTCCTTTTCTAAATTTCATACTGAGTTAGCTTTTCTACAATGATGTCTTTTCTGGAGAAAAGTTAAGGGGGCTTTATGGTCACAAATCTTCTCCTGGGTCACAACCAAGCATCTAGCTTCTTAGCCAGAACACCTGAGAGACACACAAGCCAATGTATTTGCAGAAAATACTGGCTATACATGCCTATAAAATAGCAGTTAATCAGCAGAGCTCAAATATAACCTTGGGGTTGGCTCTTTAAGAATGGCTTATTTAAAACCTCTCTGTGATTAAAAAATAATAAATACTTAATTCTTACTTCGGCATTTGTTTGAGTGGATTAAAGAGCTTTTTAGAGGAGGTAACCTTGACTAACCATGTTTTACAGATGGGAAGAGGACACAGCTCTTCTAACTTCACTGAACAAACCGATAGCAAAGTTACAATTAGAAATTCAGTCCTCCAGGCTACCTGTCAGGGCTGTCTATGTGAGGTCCCACTTACAGGCAATAATATAAAATGAAAGTTGTCTCGGTGCCTGTTCTGGCTGGACTATTATTAGTGTTGTGTATTTACAGAGGTTTGTGTCCTCTGACATTTACATACAGGCATCATAGTTCATTATAGAAGCATAATGTAACACCAGCAACACTAAACTGAATGCAAAGTAGCTAGAAATGAATGGGGTTTATGGCAAAAACACTTGGGTGGCAGACTTTGACTCTTGTTCTTTCTTTATTAACCACTGAAAGAGAGGGGGGGGAAAAAAACAGCGTGGAAGAAGGAAGAAAATTTGCATTAAGCAATAAAGGTAAAGAGCAATCACAAGAATTTCTCCTCAAACCCTGGAGGAGTGTGAGTGGACCTCTGGGAGTATGAGCGGAGAAGTAGTCCAAAGTGGTCACAAGGAGAGAGGAAGTACATTGATACTGCAGCATTATTTGAGTTACAAGAGGGAGGAGAGCAGAATGGAACAGTGACATGGATACTCTGGTTTAATTCAAATGAAGAAATGAAAAGCTAAATGCAGCAGCTAACATTTTCTTAATAAGGCTATGTGACATTTTAATGTGAATTTTAATGTGATCAGAGTAGATCCCATGGTCAAGATTTTCCATGCAAATTTTAACTAAATCGATGTTAAATTTAAGTACAGCTATGACAATTTTTCTGTACAGAGCAAGAAGATTGTGCATCAGGGCATTCCCTCCTCAAAACCAGGCAGTAAGGAAGTGTCCACTAGCAGCTGAGACAAGACGGTGGATTTTAATCTTGTAGCCAGACTGGGGTCTGAACGTGTATTGCACAACTCAGATTCAGAGCATCAGGCACAACACAGCGCACAGCCAGCTTCTGGCAGCCCACTGGGCTGCATCTCTTGAGATGAAGATCAAACACTCAGCAGTGGAAGGGAGAGATGATTTACCATGAGAGGCTTAAAACTATATTCAATTTAGGCTCTGTTTAACCTCCAGGACCTTTGTGAAGACAAGAGACATAGGAAATAAGGAGTGAACAAAGAGAGATGGAAAAGGAAGGATAACTGTCAAAAGCAGATACATGAGAGAGGACGAATTGAAGGAAGGATGGCACAAAGGAGAGAGGGGACCATATTGTGCTAGAGGAGAAAATGTGGAAGAAATTTCCTTTTAGAAGTTTTCCAGCTACCACTATCTAAGACCCACAAAAAAGATTTCATTATTGATACTTCTTCTAGTAGTACATACTAAACCATAAATACATTTAGCATTTGGCATTGGGCCTGCCCTGCTGCACAGTGTCCATGTGGTGAGTAGGGGGTTAAAATTGATTGCCCCCCCAGCATCTCATCTCTTCCTAGTGCAGGGCAGCTTTCCCTGGGCTACAGGCACAGGATGGGGGGATGCAACCACAGGAAGCACAGAGCTGTGAACCATGTGGGGACTGGGCTCAGAGTGGGCTCTGTGCTGGAGCAACAGTGAGTTGGGGCTCTCGCAGTGGTGGAATAGTAGGGTTATCAGAGGTGCCATTCAGAAGTGGAAAGGAAGCAGAAATGGCTGCTAGGTGAGTGACTCAGGCCTTTTATACCTTCTCCTCTGCCCTTTCTCCCAGTGCAGGAGCTGTCATATTTTTAACCATCTTCATTATTTTGCTGCTTTCCTCTGGATGGACTTTTTTTTTTTTTTTTTAAATTCTGCTTTGTGAGACAAGGCAAGAACATAGAGTATTTAAGGTCACTGTATTTAAAGGCTTTATTTTCATTACTGTTGTCTCTTTTAGTACTCTGAATTCTTCAGCCCTTAATAACATTGTTGGGCTTTTTGACTACTGTTGTATGTGAAACAAATGGTTTTATTGAACTGTCCAAAATACTTTCCACATCTTTTCGTTTGAATAGGTGCACTTAATTTAGAACCCATGTGTACATAGGGGAAATTCGTATTATTTCATCCAGTGTCCATCCTCTTGTCAACTCTGAATTTTATCTGTTGAGTTTCTTAAATGCATAACTTTGTTCAGCTTTTCTGAAGTTTTCCCTGGTCGTCTCTAATCTTGAGTAACCTGCGTCACTTTGAATGTGAGTTTTAAAGGTTCCATTAATACTTTAAATGGTTTTTAATTTTTTTGTTTTGGGATTGGCAAGGCAGTATCAGTGGTACATTGAGAATACCTTTGTTCAGCAGAGCTGCAGTAATTGCTTCTGTCTCTTGTAGTTTGAAGAAAGTGAAATAAAGTGAAAATACCCATTCATAACAAGAAAATGTAAAGTCAAATAGGCACAAAGTTTTTAATATTTAATTTTCCACATTATAAAGCAGACTTTTCTTCTCCGCCTTCCCATAAATGCAGAAATGGATTGGATTAATTAAACATTAAACCATTACTCTTCCTAAACTAAAAGTTCTTGCTGGTCATGTTTGATATAATATATTCCCAAGGTGATCTTTCACCCATCTGAAGTTTCCCCATGAGTGTTTTAAAAAATAATTAATAATAAAGGAATAAATATTTTGCTATCATATTGCTCTCATATTTTTACTAGAGGAGAAAGTGGTATTATTTGGTAAATCTTCCTTTAATTAAATAATTGACTGAAGGATTGATTCCATAATGGAAATGTTGTGTGACATTCAGTGCAGGCAGTGATTTAGAAATGAGACAGTGAGTCTGTGGAAGGAAAAGGGTTTCTAGGTCCTTAGGCTGTAGGGAAGAAGCATATTTACTTTCTAGACTGTTTGCCTTCTAGAAAAGGAGGAGGAGGAGCAGGGAATGAAACCAACAGAATAGGGCCACTAGCATTTTTAGCTAATGATATGCAGTGTCAAGAAGGTGCTATTTGTATCTGTGAGATATTGCTATGGGCTGACAGAATAAGAAAACAAGAAACATATGAAGTAACTGCAAGAAAGCAAAAATATGCCACCCAGGAAGAAAATAAAACAGAGGGATTTTTTTTGTTTTTTGTTTGTTTGTTTGTTTGTTTGTTTCTTTTTTGATATAAAAGTAAGTCGTGCTTGCTTAAATTACTTAAGAAATGTATTTTGTAACCATGATCATATGAACATAACTATTGCATTGGCTGTATCCTGTATTTGATTTATCTGTGTCTCTAGCTTTGTTTCTTTGCAGAGTGTGCTTAGGCTAAATGGATAGTTCTGGTCTACATTTTAAACATGATAGCACTGAATAAAAATGAGTCACTGAGATATTTACACAAAGTAATGGGAAAAAAGAAATTGTCTTTTTAGAACTACAAAATTAGTGAGTGGGTGGGGTGGTGTGGGAAGGAGATATGTCCATGTAACATATTTCCTGATGTGACACTGGTACATAATGAATTGTCAGAAACGGTCTTGACTTAAGGTGATAGGAAACTTTAAGAAAACAGTCTGAGCATTTACCTACTCCCTTTATTGCTTTATGGAAGCTCAGAGGACTTCTACGTATCCTTTAACTCAGACTTTACCTACTCTTTTTTGAGCAATAGCTCTACAATTTAGAGTAGTGCTTTCTGTTAATCTCCCAATGGTATATTTACTATTTTAGATCATAGGTTAATAGCATAGTGAGCCCCAGAGGAAGGAGATGGGACACCTATTGATACTCAGATGTATAAAACCTTCTCTCAGGCGACATTCACCAGAATCTTTCTAAAATGAAACCCAAAGAAGAGTGGACAAATGATACAAACTTGGGGTGCGAATGTCAGTGAGAGAGGAAGTGAAAAGGAGATAGTGGCCCAATCACTGCTGTGAATTCAACCTAAGGTAGTGTCTTTTTAGCTCCCAACTGCCATAACTTTGATTAACCTTGCAGTGTTTCAGCACAGGGTCATGCTATCCTGTTGACACTTTTCCTTTGAGATGTCAGTCACATTTCAATAACTTTCCAGTGTGGGCTTGTAAGTCTTGTCTCTTCATTGACTTTGAATGAGGGAGGTTGCTTATGAATGCAGCTTGAAATGTCACTCAGATATTCTTGCATTGTGTTATCTTTGATTGACGTGTCTGGAGTGGTGGAAAATTCAGGGTATCTAACTGCCCCTATTTTGACAGTGAGGACCCTCCATTTTTTTATTTTTATTTGTAGTTCCTGAGACTCTTTCACCCTTCTGATGATAATGAGATTTAGTACTGCTTTTTTCTTCAAACTCTTAGCAAGCACAGGAGAGTCCTATCCTGCAGATGTAGCATCTTAGCATTTCTGTCTGGAGTTTAGGTTCTCACAGCATGAAAAGCATAAGCTCCACTAATGGAAGGTAATACGTTAATGATAGCAAAGAAAGCACTGGTTCAGGAAAGGGCATAAAAGAAATTCCTATTGGTTTAGCTTTGAAGATAGCTTTTAGTTTATGTCTGGCTTGTGTAATTCCTAAGGGTTAGGCTCAAAGCCATTTTAAAAAGGCCAGTGAGAAGGAAGGAAAAATTCTAGTTTTTCAATGTTTATTATTAGCAACATAGACTGTTTTTGTGGAAGTTTCACTATGTGGTTGAAAGCTGTGTCCCAGAGCAGTGATTGTTCCAAGGCTATGTTATTCAATAAGCTGATTTATAACATATGAATCCAGTTATAATCCAAGAGTTTCTCCATTTATTTTAAACAAAATAAATATTTCTTTGCTGTAGCCACTTGAGGTTTATAATCTTGTTTTCAGGAGTACCCTGGCTCATATGAACAGACTTACCCCACTTCCACTGCTAACAGAAAATACAGGGTCTGCGATAGAGGAGGGGAAAATTCTGTAATATAAAATAGTTCATATCTGTTTCATAGTGTTTCATAAACCTGGTTCCCAGGCAGTGGAGGAAAATGAATAAGAATCAGTTTTGTTTTTTTCAAGCTACTACTATAGCTTTTTTGCTCAGCTGAGTGGAAAGAAGTGTATAAAAAGAGCTAGTGCTGGAAACTAGATGTAAAACAATAGCAAACAAAAAACTCTTTAACAAGCATAATCTGTTGTCAGTGAAAGGCAAAGACATCATTAAATTCACAAGAGTGCTTATTTTTCTAATGTAAGTCGTGGAGGAAGCAGTCATGCTGAGATGTGAAAAAGGAAGCGAAGGGCTGTATCCTGAGCATTGCCATGCCAAACTCTTGCATATGTGTCCATCTTCAAGGATGAATCCCAGCTAGATCAATAGCCACCCATGTAGTGCATTGGGAGAGTGATGTGTCTGGGGTGGAATCCACAAAGTTTACTGCAATGAGAAGAGAGTTATTTAAGCAAGCTAATAGCAGGGAGAAGAGGGTGTCTTACAGGTTATTATATATGGTTTCAGCAGCAGGAATGAAAAATACCCCATTATAACTCATAGTCTGATGGCTATGGCACTTTGCTTGGCAATAGGAGTTGGAATATTCTTGAAAGACAATTGAACTGTATCCTTCCACATGTGATGTCAGTGCTTGGACTACTGGGTAATTGGGACCAATGGTTCTTCTCGCAGATAGGTTTTATTTTTTAAGTGATACTTACAGTGGCACGCTGTATAGACCTAGGTCTGCTACAGGTGCCTGAGAGCACCTGTAAGATCCAGCCCTCAGAAAAAGGAGGCAGGAGAACATCTAGACTATTGATCCTGATGGGGCTCAAGTCTGCGCTGGCTGTGAAACTGTTGAGCTCTGTCAAAACTGAGACTCTTCCCTGTGTCTTCAGAAGCAGGACCTTAAATGTGTGAAAATCTTCAGTGTGTGAAGTGCGGTAGATTGATCTTAGGCAGATGCCAGACGCCCACTCAGTGGCTCTCTCACTCCCCCTTCTCAGCAGGACAGAGAGAAAATAAGATGAAAAAGCTCATGGGTCAAGGTAAAGACAGGGAGATCACTTACCAATTACTGTCACAGGCAAAACAGACTCGACTGTGAGAAAATAAAATTGATTTATTGCCAGTTAGCAGAGCTGGATGGTGAAAAACAAAGACAGATTAAAACAACATCTTCCCCCCACCACTGAGCAGTGCAGGAGGAGGGAATGGGGGGTGGGGGTCAGTCCATAACAGCTCTTCTGTACTGTGTCTTCCTCTTCACATGTTTTTTCCCCTGCTCCAGTGTGTGTCCTTTGCATGGGTTTCAGTCCTTAAGGATAACTTTTCTCTGGCAGAGTTCTCCACAGACTGCAGTGTGAATATCTGCTCAGATGTGGTCTCCTCCATGGTCTACAGGGGAATCTCTGCTCTGGTTCCTGAAGCCACTACTCACCCTCCTCCTTCTTTCACCTTGATGTCTGCAGGGTTGTTTCTCAGACTTTTTTTCCCTCACTCCTCACTACCTGTGCAGTGTTCTGCCCTTTCTGAAACCTGTTTTCCCTGAGGTACCAGCACCTTGGTTGCTGGGCTCAGACGTGCCCTGCGGTGGGTTCACTGGAACTGTCTGGAATCAGCTCTGTCTGTCATGGGTCAGCCTTCTTACAGAGGCTACACTGCAGCCCTCCAGTATCAAAGCCTTGCCACATACACCCAATACTCCAAGACACATGACCAAAGAATGTTATATGGATTCACAGGTATTGTAGAAACTGGATTTCAGGGTTGTTATTTTGTCTTAACTACCTATGAAAAACTGTCCAAGTTTTACTTGGTATCAGGAGAATCCAAGTCTGAATTTATAAGAAATAAGGTGACATATTTTAATTAACTTGTCTTTAACTTACTATAAGATCTTGGACTAATCATTTAACAATTCTACTCAAAAGTTTCTTGTTGCTTTCTCTCTATAATTTCTCTCATACTCATAATGAAAAGTTTATGAATCAACGTTTGCTGAAGCTTTGAGAACTTTGGCAGAACCAGTAAGTCCAAATTTGTCCAAAATCTAGTGCTTTGTTTGGAAATTCCCCCTTCTTCTTCTAACATACATTGCAATCACCCATTATTTTTTGTTATGTGTCACTTAATGGTATCAAGATTAACATTAGTATGGTTAGTAGCCAGCATGAATTTACTAAAGCTAAGTCATGTTTGACTAATCTGATAGCCTTCTATGATGGTGTGACTGGGTAGATGCAGGGAGAGAAGCAGAGGGATGTGAGGATGATTACAGGACTGGAAACATCTCCCTTATGAGGAAAGGCTGAGAGACCTCAGGCTGTTTAGTCTGGAGGAGAAAAAAAACTGAGAGGGGATCTTATTAATGTTTACAAATATCTGAAGGGTGAGTGTCAAGTAGAAGGGGGCAGTCTTTTTTTCAGTTGTGCCCTGTGATAGGACAAGAGGTAAAGATCAAAAACTGGAACACAAGAACTTCCACCTCAACATGAGGAAAAACTTCTTCACTGGGAGAGTGACAGAGCACTGGAACAGGCTGCCCAGAGAGGTTGTGGAGTCTCCTTCTCTAGAGACTTTCAAAACCTGCCTGGATCTGTTCTGTGTGGCCTGCCCTAGGTATTCCTGCATTGGCAGGGGGGTTGGACTTGATCTCCAGAGGTTCCTTCCACCCCCTACCATTCCATGATTCTATGATTCCTTATGGCTTATATACACACAAAAAGGCAAACTAATCCATGAAAATGTAACAGGTGCATATAGACATTAGTCCATCAGCTCGCTTGGAATTATGATTTTTAAACAAAAAGCAAGTAGATGCACTCACAAATACCTAGATGCCATTGCTAGTAATTTTTTTTAATGACAATTACATTTCAATGAGTAGTCATACATGTTTCTTAATACTCTGATACCTCTTTAAACATTTTGGGAAATGTTAAGATGTTTTCCTTGCATTATTTTCTTTTTAGTTGTATTCATTGCATGCATAAGTGTATTTTTGGTGGTTTTATTGTAATATGCATACTATCATCATAGAATCATCATGGAATCATAGAATGGTTTGGGCTGGAAGGCACCTTAAAGATCATCTCATTCCAGCCTCCCTGCCATGGGCAGGGACACCTTCCACTAGACAGGCTGCTCAAAGCCCTATCCAACCTGGCCCTGAGCACTTCCAGGGAGGAAAGCATTATTCCTTCCAGGAGAAAAGCATAATGAAACCATTCTTTCAGCAGCAACATTACGGCCACCCCAGTGATAGGAGCTAGTATGCTTAAGAAGAGACCTTTCTAAAATGTACTGCACCTCCATATGATACTGACTCATTCTTCATTCCTCTGTCTTGAAATATAGCAAAGCAATAAGAAAAAAAGAAAAAAAATCTATTTCCCAGTGGACAGCCATGAGCAAAAAGACAAAAAGCTGTGACATGACTTGAGATAACACACTGTGGGGCCTTTGTCTAACTGCTGAGGTCTGTGCATTATCACAATATATAACAGTGGAAAGTCTTTCAATTCTCATTCTGAAAGAGGTGTTCAGGTGAAATTGTCTAATGTCACCATCTATTGTGTGCTTTAATATTAATATTCAATGTCTACTACACTATTTTTCCTGACCTAGGTGCCTGTATTTTTATGCAGTTGCTGAAGAGATTTAAGATGTGTAAGCACGCAGGATCTCTCTGTAAGCCTGTTAAGGCCCATAAGTTCTCTTCATTGCTAAGCTAAGTTGCTTGTAAAAGGTTCAACATACTTTAGGAATTTTGATTTGCCAGATACTCATGATGTAGTTGTAAATAAGTTGTTGTTAGGCTGAGTGCCAAGGACCACATTTAATTAGTGTAGTCAAATATGTAGTGAATATTAAGTAGAGAAAAAATTAAGGGAGGGACTAGATAGATTTTGAACATAAATTTACATTTTTATTTATTAGTCATAATTTTCTAGGATGCAAACTTTTTATGTTGTACAGTTTTACCAGGAGATCTAGCTTATTTCAGGATGAACAGAAGAAAGATGTTAGAAGGGATTTGTCTCTGTATCCAGCAATTTTTGCTCTTTGGAGTTCTCTATGTTTTTGGCACTCTGACTGAGTCTATATCATATGTGCTAAATGTCTATGTTCAAGCCATTCTTGTCAGGATATCATCTTCATGTCTGGCAAGCTTGGTATCCTTAGGAAGTCCTCAATGATATTTTGCTAGCAGGGGTCTACTAAGGATTGCAGGGTAGTGCTGTTCTACAGGACTGCAGAACTGTACTACACACAAGCAGTGGCAAGCTGGTACGCAGTTCTGAAGTAATGACAATAAATACTTCCTAATCAGTTTGGAAATGAGTAAATAGTATAGTTTGGGTTGGGGTTGTTGTTGTTTAGGGTTTTTTTTAATTTTTGGTTTAATGACTCTGCCTGACTGTATGCAAGTTCTCTTTGGCCACATCATCTCTGAGTTGATAACTCTGGAGCATTGGCCTACTTTTCCAACCACTTCTCATTTATCCATCTCTGCTCAATTCAGCAGTGATGCAGTAGTGAAATGCTACTATTAGGTTAAGCTTTTCTTAGTTTAATTCCACTTTGTTTCACTGTATAGGTCATATAACGTATGAATATCTGCCTGGGAGAGTGGGAAACTTCATTTTGATTCACATAAAGAAAAGTGGCTTCAGCCCAGTTCAGAATATGTGCCCTGACCTGTTAGATGAAGCAGCAACAGCTACTGGTGCGCAGTGCCAGATTTGTTAGGTGTGATTCAGAGGCACTTACTGATGAAACTGATCTAGCAAGCCTCCTTCATGGATTTGGATGGACTAGAGAAGGAGAAAGCAAGTGAATGGATTTCATGCCCAGATCAGAAATATTTCAGTCCCGAGAAGGCAAGAGAATAGATTTCATGCCCAGATCAGGCATACAACTGGGTTATAGAGGCTTCATGGTCACTGCACATACTCTGAGCTTCAATAGCAGACTGTGTGGTACTCTTAGCCAATGTTAATTGAAGTGTAATTAGACATGATCTGTTGATGTAGCACAACTCGTGTTGTACATCTGTATACTAAGGTCACTTGAGAGTGTGAGACAACATAAGTAAGTAAAAACCAGTGATTTGAAATAGAAGGAAGGGATTTTAGGTTAGATGTTTAGAAAAGTTTTTCAGTGACAAAGGTGGTTAAGCAGTGAAACTGTTTTGTAATATTGCTGTCACTGCAGATCTGGAAGACTTGAACATATCAAACTTAGTAAAAATTGGTTTTTTACAGAGAGAGGTGACTTCCAGCTCTAGGACTGAGAGGCCACAAAAGAATTTGCTTGCCCTAAGCCATTTAGCAGGAGTTACATAGTAAGCCTGTGGTGGAATAGGGAACCTAATTGTGATTTCTAAACCCTGCCCTTCATTTGAACAGAATCTTTGGTCCACAGCTTTTGTCTACAATCTTTTAGTTTGTTCTTTTTTCCATTTGTCTGGTAGTATTTGTACTTCTATCCCATATAAACATACTTCTTTCTGACTTCTATTTCTTACTTAGATGTTTTCCATCAAAATTCTGAGCTAGGAAGATTTTGCTAAAATTGTGGTTGCCAGAAAAACTGCATATTTTGTTTGAGTTCCTTCATTTAATCTTGAGGGGAAATAAAATTATTTGCCTTTGATGTTTAAAAAATGTTCAGTATTTTAAACAGCACCTATAGTTTCTGCCTCTGTATGCACATGTGCCTCTGGAGAGTATAGCTTTGATGAGTACCCTTTTCTGGAAGTCCAGGGACAATTTTGGCTGGAGTTTCAGTGCCATAGTCACTCCTGGCTTGATTCTTAACATGCATTTTCCCTGGGGCAAATAGAGTTTTAATTTCAATAGCATTTGCTTTTTATGAAATTTACTTCATCATCTATATTCACTTTAATTTCATTTGTGCTTTTTTTTCCTACAGAAAAGTTGTGTAGAAACTAGAAAATAAATTAAAAAGAATCACACTAGGAGACACACAGCTCAATAACTCATTAAGGTTTAGAGATGCTTATTACATATATTCTCAATATTCATTCACAACATGCGAAGTGCAAACTCCATCTCTCTTTTGACTGTGCACTGTCAGTAAAATGGATTACACTTTTTCCTTGCACAGGATATATTGTCTGTGGAGTTCTATGAAAATAAACACAATAAAAATTCCAATGAAATGTTATTGTATGGAATAAGTGCTTACTTTTAAAGACTCAGTATTTCAGTTGCATTAATTGTACAAGCTACAGGGTTTCATATTTTTTGAGGAAAAGAAAATTAGGAACTTGTTTGAATTATTCATGTTTTGAAAATGGCCTATATGACAGCTATTTTCATAACTCATTTTTACTATAATTTTAGCACAAACCAAAACTCCTACTGAAGTGAGAAATTAGGATAGTTATGGTTTTACCTCAAGTATTTTCGTGCTTTCTTTTAAAGAAATAGTATATTGTCAGAAACGGAGAATTACAGAGCTATGAAATCATACAATGCTTTTCTTCAATTCATCAGGGTATAAGACTCTGTCCTTCTTAGCAAACAGGATAGTTTTCTAATTAATGAATTAATTTAAATCTCCTTTTCTCTCTAGTCCAGGGAAAACCCAGGCCCCCATGTAAATGGTAGTTTCATAATACACAATGAGGAAACTAGTAGCAAAGAGAGCAATATTAAGCCTGAGACAATTTTTCTGGTTTTGGTTTGTATAAGGGGAGAGACAGAAACTGAAAGCTGTCCCACTCTCCTGTCTTTGTTCTCCCTCTTTGGACTATATGGAAATAAATGGATAAAGGATCTCGAGCACCTTGGGTACAAAGGAGTAAGAACTGAGGGGCAGAATTGCTGCTCAGTCATAGAATCATAGAATGGGGTGGGTTGGAAGGGACCTTAAAGATCATCTAGTTCCAACCCCTCTGCCATGGGCAGGGACACCTTCCACTAGGAAGAGGTTGCTCAAAGCCCTATCCAACCTGGTCTTGAACATATCCTGTGATGGAGTGATGCATGCAGATTATCCTGGATCTTGCTTTGTGCTTCTTACAGTCTGAATGCAAACACAGTTAGCAGCTGGAACCCTAATATCCTCCTTAGAAGAATGATGCTTAGTCCATATTTATTCAGCACCTTTGTAGGAATCTCTGCAATCAAAAAGGATACTTTACTTCCAGTTCACCACTCCTCTATTGCAGCTGCAATGCTTTTGTCCCTAAGTACAGCAAAATTAATAATTTCTTGATATATGCTAGGTTATATTGCTCTTTCCTGACCAAATAAACTAATTTAAATATGTTGCTTGTACTACACTTGGATGCTGACCCTAGTAAATTGTGGTGACATCCAGAAAATTTTCATTAGGAAGAGGTATTTAGAATAAAAGAACTGTAGATTGAAGGAGCAAATGTGCTATAAATCACATTTTTTAATGTGTTTGATTTAATTTACAGTTCTGGTCCATCTTCATGTGGATATTGCTTTCTTCTTAAAAGGATTTTGAACAGAATATACATTCACCTAGCAGGATATTGTGAATATATGCTTACCTTTCACAGATCCTTGGGCTTTAAAGGAAAATAAGAAAAGCATGTTTGCCCTAATAAAGGGATTTTTTTTTAAAGCAAAAGAAAACCAAAAATTTCTAATGACAAACTACTAAACATTACAAAAAGAAAAAAAAAAAAAAAGAAAATAATATGCCATATGGCAATTATGCCAAACGATTCAATTTATTACCAAATAAAACTGTTGGCTTGTGCATTTCACAGTTTCCTCCATTCCCAACCAGTGTGTTTTTAAAGACTTTCTGTAGGGTTAGTTGCCCAGACTTCTGCAAAAACAACAGTTTGTCCTTATTGCAGGAGGTGTTAGGAAATCAAATCCAACTGGAGCACTGAATGAAATTACAGACTGGTTTTGTCCCAGCTGCATGACACGTGCCAAGAGCTGATTTTTCAGTGCAAACATTTAAGGAAATGAATACAGAATTCTGTGTGTTCTCATACTGAATGAGTTATTCTTATTGTGTTTTTCATATTTCAATGTGCTATTTAATATTTCAGCAAAGTCACCATTCACTTTCACCAGTGAAAATGTTTTTACATGTCACAGTTTCTTTTAATTAGCAATCTTTTAAGAAAAAAAATAGTAAAAACCTATGTAATACTTGAGTTTGATTACTAAATAATGTTTGTGTGTGAGAGGCATTTTATCAGTGATAGCCAGATGATAGAAATAATGACTTATAGCAACTTCAGATGTCACATGTTTCATTGTCGCTGTTGTTTTATTTAATGACATTTTTTCTAAGGAAAACCAATGGGATTTCAGAGCAATCCAGTCACTGGCATTATAGAAAATTCCTGTGAAATTTCTTCTAATGTTCCCTGGTATCATAGAGTCTGCTAATGAATGCTCACCTTCTAGCATGATTTTGAATCTTTAAAAATATGTGTTTAATATCTGAACTTTTGTGCCATCAATTTCCTTTATAATCTACAGTTTTAATTAGGTCACATTATGTAAAGTATTTCCCTTCTTTCTCCCCCTCCCACCCACTGCAGACACTCATCTGTGAAAGTGGACGTTTGTATTATCACCTCAGATAAGATTTATACTCTTAAGTTGTGTGGCTGACGTGCACTTAGCATGCATATTTAGACAACCTGCGTGTAGCATGCATCCAAATTGTAAAAAGACTTTTTTTTTCTCGTGCGGGCACCTACTGAATGAACTTTCTTGGTGTGCTCAGCAGTGCTGACTGCATTCAAATTCTATTGCCAAAAAAGAGGGTGAAGGGATAAATTTGCAGACGTGAGATCCCCTCACTTCCACTTGGGCATGCAGTGTGACTCTCGCAACTAAGCTGGCAAAGATCCTTGAGACATGAAAGGGAATTCTTCAGCAAGGACAATGGTGTTTTTATTTGGCAGTAGGAAAAGATGCAAGGGTACACAATTAAGCTCCGTGCTCTTTTGCTGAATGGCTTAATTCATCTATGTTTGTTAACTGATATTTCACTCCTGTGATTGGCATGGGGAGGAATAGAGGAAAAGGAGTCCTACAGAAGCTTTCTTCACAAGGACAACTTACTGATCTATAACCTGTCAAATTCTCCAACAGCTAATGTCAGTTTATTAAACCCTTTCTGAATGTATTTGTGCAGCTTGTTCATCAGATTAGTTCTGTGAACAGAACTCATCCTTGAATCTCTCGCCTCTCTCCGGCCTCTCCTAATTTGCCATCTTTGGCATTTAATGTCAAGGAAATAGTATAATGTGAATTTGTGAAAAATATTTTCAGCAAGTTCATGCTGATATAGAATTTCCCTGAGAGGCAACATTAATAATGGGTTGGCACAACACATTTGCTGAAGTGGGTTTGATGCCTTGATTGAGTTTCCGTGGTGCGTTTGTTGTTGCTTTGGGGAACGTGCGGATATTGGGTTCAACAGACCATAGAATTTTGAATTAACCTCTCTTTTTCTCTTCATGAACATAATGGGTTTGCAATCTGTTCTTCCTTTGGCCTTTTATTTAAGGGAAGAAGAAAGCTTTGATATAAAAAAAAATAAATTCACCATTTTTGAGAGTATTGTGAAGAAAAATAAATACACATAAGGAAATATTGATTCATAATAATCTTTCAGGCTACTTTCCCTTAACAGTTTACTACACTGTTTTTCTATAGAATACTCAGTTTAGCCCTAAAGTACGAAAGATGAAAATCATTAGTACTAAGATCAGATATGGTAGCTCCAGTTACACCCTTTGCTTAGAAGAAACCTATGATGATTTTCAGGAGGAGTCTAATTTTAGGTAAATTTCTCTTTTCGTGGGAGTTGTAATTGAATGATGCAATTTTACAAGATGAAGACTGAAAAAAAATAGATTAAAAAATGTTGGGGTTTTGATTTTTTTTTTTTTTTTTTTTATTCCCTATTGCTGTGCTTAGAGTATGTTCTGGTTGCCTTTTTGGACAAGTAATTTGCTTTGAGGGTCTCAAAACACCAGAGTAACAGTCTGATCTCTGCATTATGTCTAAAGCCTAAGAAGATTCTTTTGTCTGTGTGTGTTTGAGAGATCTACAGACTTGGATGGGGAAGAGGGTAGCTGCTGATAGAAAATAGTAGTTACAGGCTGTATCTGTACTGCAAGGTGAAAAATACACTCAGGGTTAACTTAAAGAAAAGTTGGTATAATACCTACTAATACCTTGATTTTTAAACTAAGGTACGGGCTGAGTATGAAATTTGTGTTATTTAAAAATGGTATAACTGCCAAAGTATATAACCTTCTTTGCCTACTATTTTTGCTCCTTAGATTGTTATATTACAAAGAAGGTAAACATTAAATGTATTCTTTGTCGTCAATATTTTACCATGTTTACTCTTTAAGCCCTGTTTGCTTACCAAGACACACATTCAAGGTATTTTAATTTACTAGCTTCCTACTTCATCTCAGTCTCATAGTATTTTGGTTGTTCTTTTCACAAGCAAATGCTTATATCTGAGATTATTTTTTTTTTAATAGCCTTGGATAATATTATTATTTCCGTTTTTTGGTTTATTTTAAAGAAAACCTGATACGAACAGTTTTTCAAGTTTTCTAGTTTTATTTTGCCTTAACAGAAAGGTAAAATTGGCTTATTCCTGAATGTTCTTTCTACTTAAGTGCTAGCCATAATTGCAAAGAATTAATAAAGCTGTTTCATACTTTAGCGATTTGTTTCCTGAGTTACTCCTTCAAAGTTGTGTGGGTTTTGGAGACCGAGTTAAATTGGAGAAAATTAAATTAACCTTTGGGACAGTCTGTCTGTATTCTGGACATGCAGTAAATAATTTTGATGAAAGTTATTTGCTCTAGAAATTGGCTCAACTGATGCTGACCATAGTTTAGCTCTTAAGAAAATGCTATTTAAGACTTTTAGCATGCTTGGTTTTTTTTATCATGCCCAGCCCCCACCCTGCCCAACCCAAACAAAAAGGCTTAAAAGTGGCAGTTTCCTCCCTTGTTTATAAAACGCTATAGTAAGCATAAAAAGGCTTTTCATTGGTTATTGCATGCACCATTTTTTTCCCCAAATTTTCTTGTTCTTACTATTTTAGCTCCATCTTTGGTAACAGTGAGGAAAGCGAGAAACAAATAAATAGGTCTTTGCAGCAAGACAAGCTTAAAGTAGCATATGCATAGGGTGAGGCTGGAGGAGTAGGGGGCACTGTTGTTTTATTATCAACTGGTTTAACATTCCTCTTCCTTTTTCTCTTGACTTTGCTCCTACCAGCTCCACAGGCAAGAGTCAGAATTTGTTGTTATATAGACCTGATTTTCTGAACGGTCAGCTCCTGTTACTCTAGGGTACAGAGAACAGAGAATTCCAGCAATCCTGTAAAAAGATAAGAAACTTTTCTTTAATACTGTCTTTTTGCACTATTTTTAATCTCTACTGGGCTCAACTGACAAATACTGACAAAGGAGAATTTTAGCAAAAGTTGTCATGATGTTGCCAAGCCCACACAGCAGCACTTGATTTGGTAATCTAACTTCTTGCATGACACATAATGTGGGCAGTTTTGGTATCAGAAGATCACACTGCTTTTTTTACACACAAATAGAAGGCACTTAGCTTGTCACCATATGGAACAAAAGTAATTACTAAGGATGAAAGGCAAAGCAAGACGATTAACATGCTTGTTGTCAAGAAGGAACCTTCTATATCTCAGAATGCTGTAATTCAGGTTTCATGATGGTTTTTTGGGAATGCACCAGAAGCACTGATCTGAAAGATTTATTCATTTATTGCAATGACAAATGCAATGGAAACCTGTTCAGAAGCTTGCTTTATACTCAGTTGCTTCTTGTAACTGATTCATTTATCAGGTATTTGAGTAGGAGGAACTCAGTATAGCATTACATTGATGTAGATCAGTGCAGAAGAAAATATGTTGAATTACATAGGCTTGTCTATACAACAGAGCTGATTATCACTGGATAGTATAAACAGGTATTTTCTTTGATAGGATTTACCACCTGTTGAACAGCAATGTGGCCTTGTAGCCAGGAAGGCCAGTGGTATCCTGGGGTGCATTAAGAAGAGCGTGTCCAGCAGATCAAGGGAGGTTCTGCTCCCCCTCTACTCTGCACTGG